>JAVQJL010004394.1:0-18405 GCA_036024295.1 Nannoperca obscura
TTGTGTGTGTGTGTGTGTTTTTATATTCTTTGTGTGTTTGTTTTAGAGAGCTGTGCTCTGAGAGAGAGAGAGAGAGAGAGAGAGAGAGAGAGAGAGAGAGAGAGAGAGAGAGAGAGAGAGAGTTTTTAATTAAGAGTTGTTCATTATAATCCACTGGATCTTTGTTATTCTTTAAATTAAGTCTCACTCTTTGGTGCCTGGCACTCATTGCTGTGGTATTTCTGCATTTACTTACAATGAGGTCATTTCTTGGTTATGAGTTTTCCATGGCAGTTGCTGATGATGTTTCAATTTATTCCCCAAAAATCTCTGGAAATGTAAAATCTTGACTTAGCACACAGGTTCCTAAACATTTTCGCTTCTGACCATTTATAGCCAAGCAGTCGTTGAGACGGGAACCACTGACTTCAGAACAGCTTTCATGAAATGGCTATGGATGTAATTGCTCATAGATTTAACTACTGTTAAATACAGTTATTTAGGTGCAGCTGTTGGGAAGAGAGATAAAGCGAGAGTCAGACTTTAAGCGAACGTCTTTGATCGTATTATGCATTCGTGTGAGTGTGTGTTGATACTGTATGTCTTCACACAGATGTGCCTCTGTTTGTGTTGACGACTAGAACCTACTGTAACTGAGTTTTCAGTAGCTCTGAACAGCATATTGCGCCCAGCGGCCATCACTCATTAGCAAGTGTTGATGGCAAAGGCCAAGTATGATTAGCCAGCGCTTCGCTGCACATCAGTGCTGATTTTGGCTCCCCAGCACCACTGGCTCCCATTAATCAGGAGCTAATGAAAGGAATCTTGTGGCATATTTGCCACTTAGCCCACATGAGTCCTCGTACCTCTGTCTAGGGCCAGGATGATATTCTGAAAGCGTCTCTCTCTGATGGAAGAATAATTTATGTCAAACACAGCGAATCTTTCAGTTTCCATTTTGTTGTCAGTTTGTGGGCATTAAAGTGTTTTGTACATTGGATTTATTGAGCTTTTAAACTGTTACACATACTAAAGTCATTTCACCTGTTTGTTCCTCTCAGTGGAATTTCAGTGATGAAAAGATTTCATCAGTGAGCACTAGCTGCTATATAAATGGTTGCTGTAGCGCTAAATCTGCTAACTGGGTCTAACGAGTTTTCATCTCGCTGCATTTGATCCTGGGGAGAACGGTGTAGAACTCAACCATTTAAAACAACATAAATGCATTATTGATTACGTGTGATCCTGGCCTTAAAGAGGTAAACAAAGGAGCAGTTAATAGCATCTTCGACTGCACTCCCTGACTATTTTGGCACTAAGGTCTTCTTTGTTGCTTTCAAAAGGCCCCAGCTTTACTCCAGCAGACACAACTCTTGGTACTAGCCCTGACAGTTTTCCAATAGGTAATGCTGACTTTTTCCCATAGGCCATTAAGGTGACAGGGAGGCCCAGAAGGTTAAAGAGACTGTCCATCAACCAGTGTTGTCTGTCTTTTCTTCTTATCTTTGATCTCTTGTTGCTTGCTTATATGGATTACAGGTCTGAAACAAAGTGAGTTGTAACACTTGAACTGTGCGGATGGTTTGACACATGATGAATAACCATCCAGAGAGTCCTTTAGCAAGACACTGAGGGCACTTTCATGCCCGGCTTAAATACATAAATGCCAATCCAGGATTATTTCTTTAGTGTTTTGACAGGGTGGTCATCATCGCTGCTTTGTTTCCACACACATAAGGGACATTCAGTATTTTTAAGCTGCACCAATCAACATTTTATATTACAAATGGATCAAATGACCATATGTAACGTGAAATGTATCACTCGTGGGATGATCCAACAAAGAATTATCACCCAACTCTCCAGTTCCCCTCAGCTCTACAACTTTTTATCATCTTTCAACTAATCGACTGCTTGACTCTTGGTGCTTTAATCAACCCAACGTCCAGCAGCAGGAGACTGCTGTTTTTAGTAAAATCAAAAAAGCTCTGATAAACCAACTGTATGCTACCTGCCCAGCATCAAACAAGGGACAAGTAGTTAGCTGGTAAACATGGTGGAGCATTTAGCAGCTAAAGTGCTAGATATTAGAGATGCTAGAGTTAGTGGAGACCAAATCAGAGCTTAAAGGAGAGAAAAAGACTTTACTTCATCAGGTGGCCAGAAAAGTGATTCTAAATGAATGTTGTGTGCTCTGTGTCTGCTGGGTGTGGAGATTAGACACTTTATAAGTTGTGTTAACAACTTGTTCGGTTGTTTAATTTTTTGTTTTTTAACCCCTCCGGATTCAACAAACTCAAACCTCTGACCTCCTTTTAAAGGCGTAAGAAAACAGAGAATTTCCCTTTGAGGGGTGTATTTTAAAGATTTTTTTTAGATTGTTCAGATTATCACACGTAAGATAAGATGATTATGTTCTTTTCAGTATACAAGTGTAAGTGTTCCAAGGCTCGTGTCTGCGTTTGAATATTCTCTGAGGTTTAACTGAAGAACTGAAGTGTTTTTTGTGCACCGTCTTTTCAAAGACCTGTACATCTCTCTCTGCGTTTGTCATAAATGCCACATCCAGATGATTTGATCCCGTCCTGCCTTCTTACTGTCACTCAGCAGAATAAATGCGCCCTGTGTAGTCACTTCAGCACCCCACCTGTGCTTTACTGCGTCTTTTAGGCACAAGATCTATCTGCCACTGGAAAATGACAGTCACGATACAAAACTCACTATTTGGAAATCAAATGCCTAAAAGCATTGCAACATTTTAGTATTTTGTCATCTGTCTTTTATATTTTTCTTAAACATTTATCCATTTCAGGTCGGACAGTATTATTGTCTTCCAAAATAAAGTGCAGCAATTAAAGCCCCCGTTCTTTGTCCCCTTTAAAGGTATTTAAACCTCAGTTTTGCATTCCCCAAGTCTGTCCAGACAAACGCTATCCAGCACACACTCACACACCACTACTTTGCGGTGAGTGTGGCCAGCAGACTGGAGTATGATGAGGGCTTTTTGCGGTTCATTTTCTCAAGGGTAAAACAGCAAAGCGTGTAAAAGAGAGCAACAGCTTCAGCTCAATGGAGCTCTTTGAAGAACTACATCAAACACAGAGAATCATCTTCCAGCCATTGGCCTCACAGTAGAGAAAGAGAAGGGATTGTGTGTGTGTGTGTGTGTGTGTGTGTGTGTGTGTGGTGACAGCATGTTGGAGAGGTGTGTAGGACTGTTAATCCGCTGGCCTTGCCTCAGTCCCTGCCTCCTGCTCCCCATCACTTGGTTTGGTTGTCTGGCTTCTTGGATGTTGGTCCATATTGATCTTGTCTTTTAATCTTGTTTATTTACTGACCATTCTGTGCAGCCTTTTTCTTGGTCCCATTCTGACCATTTCCCTTATCTCACTTCCACACACTTCACTCCATACCACCTCTCTACTTCTCAACTTTAAGCCTTCCCTTGCTTACTCTGTCCCCTTCTTTGTTTAAACAACTCACTCGACATCACATGTCAATCAAGTCTTATTTTCTTTTATATGCCTCCGTGCTGGCAATAGCCGTCGCCGTGGCAACCTGTACGTCCCATTCTTGTGAACACAATATGTCAGAAACTTAGAAACTTTACTCTGAGATCATAATGTCCTGGAAATCCATCGCCGTGATTTAACACCTCAACTCAGGACCAGAACGGATAAGGTCAAAGGTCAAGGTGACCTCAAACCAGGTTTTTTAATCCATGAGCTATTAAGAATGAATTGGACAATTCCAGATTTCACACGCATGTTGACCGGGACAACGCCTGCCTCATTCTGAATTTTGAGCATCATCTGAATCACGTGACCACAAACAACGTATTGGAGCACGGCTAGCTAATAAAAGAGTGAGTTCCACCTCATTGTCATTGTCCTCTCTCTGTCACATGCTCTCTCTCTTCTTCTCCTCGTGTTTGTGATATGGGAGGTTTCTTGATTAGAACACACACTGCCAAGTCCCTCCACATCGTATCATTGCATTTGATTAGCTCCAACCCCCTGCTCCCTCCCTTATCACTACCAGCACAACAGGAAGCACCACACACACACACACATACACACACACACACACAGACACATGAATGCATAGATACACATGCCTACACAAACTCACTTGCAGACTTATCTGAACTCCATGGCCGCCTGTAAACGTGCACTGGCATATATGAACGCACACAATCTCCACACACACACACACACACACACACACACATCTGAGCTGCTGCTGCTGCCGTGGCGGCAGGGCGTCAGGTAAAGCCAGCATGGCGCTGACAGCTCCCTGTCCCTAATGAAGCATTAATAAACTGCAGCACAAATCAGTGGATCAGAGAGCAGCAGAGCTCCCCACCTGCCTGGCTGTCTGCTGGCTACCAGCGGGAGAGATGAGAGGGGAGAGAGTCACTGTAATCCCCCCTCCTCCAAAACCCCTCTGCCCCACTTCTCAGGGAGACATCACCCCCCATGACCTGCTCTTCAGTATTGTGCTGAAAGGTCTCTACTTTTCAGTTTTTTATGAGTCTGATGTCAATGTAATACTTCTAATAAAAGAGACCTTGCATGATTAAATTACCATACAGTACTTCCACTAACACTCCAGTAGCTCTGCACCAGACTATACAGCTGGAAGTGCAAATGTTATTGGTGTGCCTGTGGCACACTATTGCTTTTCCTCATGCTTATTTTTATTCTTATTATTAGTGTGAATGCTGGAAGCCTTCAGCACTTTTGTTATCCTAATCTTTATCTATTATTATTCCGACTCCGTACGTTTTCAGCATCTATCCACTCCTCCATGCTTTCAGCCACAGAAACCATTCAAATATCAAAATGTTCAGCACATGAAGGACATGGGTGCTATGACTTTTCTCTGGTACAATTTATATATCTTTTCAAATATTAAACTATTTTTACAATTTTTTTCCCATACAAATGAAGTCTATTTTAATATACGTGAATTATTTTAATTGGCCCCCAGAATGCTGGCTGTTCTCGTCTCCTCCTCATCAGCTTGAGAAGTCATCTCTCTCTGTTTCTGCTGGAATGACGTTGCTTCAGTGTCCCTTTGTGTCTTTATCTCTCTGTCTATCTGTATCCTTATCTGCCTTTTTTTTCTCATTATCCTTGCAGTCTAAACCGGAGACTGATCTAATTGGCAGCGAGGATCATTCTAATTTAGCAAAGCCAGCTCTGCTGACTTATTCAGTTCCCCGCTTTGTGCCCTTTTTTTTGCCACCTTTCACATGATAATAATGAGAAAATATAAGCGCAAACTCCCTGAAGTTTGCTTTCTTTTCTTTCAGTTTTTTTCATGTGAGCTTGTTACACCGATCACATTCGCCCAGGCAATTTGCCTGCTTGTCTGACTCTGAGAAGGGCTTATCTCCACTAACGCCCCCTTGAGGTTGTGCTTCGTATCCAAATTGGTCCCCGTTAGCATTCAAATCAAGAGCCTCCACATCCCCTTCCTATTCTACCTAGCTCTCGTGCCCCTTACTGCCGCCCCCACCCCTCTTTGCCTGTCAACGCGCCGGCTCCGCTGAGAGAGAGAAAAAGCCCGGGCTATTATTTAATGAGATCAAGAAGCGCGAGGGTGCTGTTCACTGTCACAAAGCAAACAGGGGCCCCTCTCTGCAGGAGAGCATCGCTGGACTTCTCCCTCATCTTCCTCATCGTCTTCGGTACCCGTGACTGCCGCCTCCACCTTAACATCCACCATTTTATGGAAACCGCCAGCATTTTGACAAGAGGCTTCTTCTTCTTGTCAGGACACATACCTCATCCTCCTCCTCCCATTCCCAAAGTAAACAGTATGGCTTTGAAGCTTATTTCTGCTAGTACTGCACGCTACATAACAAGAGCCCAAACTATTTTATAAGTGCAGATTGTGTAGTAAGTGTAGCTTGTTTGTAATTGCTGCTGCAGTGATTTAACTTGACTTTTTACCTGTGATTACCTTACCTATGATTTTCATTTCAGTTAAGTCATTTTCATCAGTCTCCCATAGTTAGAGCAGTAATTTAGTACTTTACTTTGAAGTTACTTTTGAGGTGTCTTTGTCATAAATTATAAGTGTGCATTGAGAAAATAATTATAATACGATCTGGAGTTAGTTTCAAAGTAACTGCTGCAATACAGCACAAATATAAAATGGGTAAAAAAAAGAAAGTGTTCGTTAACGAGTCGAACACACCAAAACCTCAAAAGGACTTGACAGGAGAGAGCGGATAAAGAAACGGGAGAAAAATGTGTCATGAAGATGAGGAAAGCGAGGTGGGGGGAAATCCTTTGATCAAGAGCACTCCTCGTAGCACTCTTGTCTTCTTACACATCCATAATATATCTCTGCACACATTCCGCTCTCTTATTAACAAGGCAGTGCCATTCCCTCCCGAAGAAGTGCATCGAATTTTTAAAAAGGACAAACCTGAAACACACTGCTTTATTATTGTCTTTGCTTCCAAACGAGAATTAGAGATTCAACATACGCACTCCCACTTTAAATTAAATTCATTCATGTTGCTCGCAACAAAACAGGAGGATAATATCAGACATGGGTAAATATTTATTCTGAAAGTGGCGTGCTTAGGAAATGGGAAAGCTGCCGATGGTCTGCCTCTCTCTCAAGGGAGAGCATGTTTGTCCATGACAGTCATGAATATGTATCATGCAACAAGATGACAACGATTGTAATCTGATGGCCGCCTTTTGTCGAGCATATAAAACCCAAGAAAAGTCCTATCAGTGGCAAACATGCATAATAAAAAATTGCACCCTCTCCTATCGTTGGAATGAGTCACTCAGCGACAAGTGGCACGCTGTTTAATTAGGGTGGAAACAAAGTCCTCGGGGGGGAATACCTCTCTCCCTTTTCCCCTCCTCCCTCTCTGTCTCATTTGTGGAAAGGTAAATATTCAGAGGGTCGCTTTTCAGCCGTGGCGATTAAAGCATAATCGAGCATAGCAAGAGAGAATGTGTTGTGAATTCAAAGTTCCTAAATCAATTCGTGCTGCGCTGCCAAATGAAACGCACCTTGTTTGTACGAGTAGACAGCTGTGGCAGTGCGTCCTTACCCAGGGGTGTCAAGTAGTTCTTCAAACTCAGAATAACTGCGCAGTTATCCAAAGGTGCCCCAGAAGCCATTAAATAAGGTGGTCTGTCATCCACGATCCACTGCAGCAGCAGTGAGTGTCCCGGAGTACAGCTGGTTGACAGGCGTATTCTTCAATGGAAGAGCCCCTCTGCTTTTGACTAAACCTTGTTTTCATGTCTGTCCCTGCCTGCAGCTCTGAAGGACCCCTGCACTGATGTGACCTGCAGCTATGGCAGCACCTGTGTCCAATCGTCAGATGGCTTGTCGGCTAAATGCATGTGCCCCCTCGGCTGCGAGGGTAAAACCGAGCAGACAGTGTGTGGCAGTGATGGAAAGGACTACCGCAACGAGTGTGAGCTCCATCAGCACGCCTGCAAGAACCAGAAGAACATACGAGTGCAATACCAAGGGCACTGCGGTGAGTTATCGCCTCCTGTTTTCTTTTTTTCTTTTGGATTATTTTAGTGTCCAGAAATAGTGAAAAGTGATCATCGCAATTTCTCACAGCCCAAGATACCGTCTTCAAATTAGTTTGGTGAAATATTGAACTTATTATGACATACGCAAGGGAAGTTTTCGCTTGAAATGACTATCAAATAGCTCTAACTTTTCATTCCCCTCAACGTTCTCTGCTCTCCACTCTTTTCTTCACTTGACTCTATTTTCTACCTCTGGCTTTTGTTGTTTTTCCTTCACTAACCCCGCTTACTTATAGCACGCCTCTGCTAATTCTCATTTTTCATTCAGATAGCTTTGATTCACACAGGTACTCCTGAGGTGCAAATTGTTGTTTTCTCTAAGTAGGTCCTCAGAGCTGTCGTTTTCATCAGGCCCAGCTTTTTTTTGCTCATCTTTGTTATTATCAGACGGTGGTTGTTTACTCCCAAGGCGCTCAACTTTGAGGCTTTTTTTTTTTTAAGGCGAGCCAGATGGAGGGAAAGAACAGCAGACACAAACTCTTTCTCTTAGCAGCGGGAGCCCCTGAGAGACAGAGGAGGGTGGCGGGCGATGAGAGATGGATGTGCAGGTCTGCCGGTGGAAGGTTGGTCGTATAAATCGTGTCGGCCAAAGTGACCTGAGTTGCCCGGTGCTCCCTGGGGAGGGCCATGGCTCAGAGGACCAGTCGGCCCCGATGGTCCTCTAAATCTTCCTACAGCCATTTCACCTAAAGCCTCGGCTATTTCAAGTCGCAAGCCCCGGACAAATGCAGTTGATTTATCCGCACTGCTAGTTTTTGCAGGAAACAGGCCATTCTTTTTCTAATTACCCTACTTGCTCAGCTAGAGAAAAGCATGGTTCCTGGAAGCTGTTCTTCTCAGTTAATGGGAGGTAATGGTCTTTCCCTCAGATAATGGATGCTTGCTTGGTTGCTAGTCTCTGAAAGCCTTTGCATTGTGCTGATCAGAGAAAACAATCAGAGGCCTGGCCAGAGCTGGCCGTGGTCTCTCCGCCTCCCGGCCCTCAGCAGCCAAAGCGCTCTGTCCCCTTTTATGTCCCCGCATTGTCACTCTTTGTATTCCTGCCAGAGGTCTTTGGAAACCGTTTCCCCTTATTCTCTGTTTCTCATTCTCTGTCTCCCTTCCCTTTCTCCCCCTTTACTTATGATAGGGTGTTTCATCCTTGGTGTGTTTTAAATGATTCGCCGGCAGCTTGGCAGTGATTTGATACGTCACGGTGCTACATAAATCCTTTTGTCTTCCCCAAATGCTGAAAGTGTGGCGAGCAGGATAAAGCCTGGGCTCCTGTTTCAAGGAGTCACACCCCCGTCCCACGAATCCACCAACCAATTCCATTATGATCACAGACTGATATGGCCAAGTGTGCCAGAGCGATGCTCCCCTGGAAGGAAGGAGGTGCCAGGGAGCAAATCAAACCAACCGTCCCCTCATCCATTTCCTTGTCTTCCCTCTGCATCCAAGGTCCCACTCTGAGCCGCTCTCAACTGCTGGGCCACTGATAATATCTGTGGAGCAGCAGTGATGGATTGTGTAACTGTACGCAAAATTCACGGTTCAGCATATACCTCAGTTTGGGGTCATGGTTTGGTAAATCTTTGGTACAGCAGTGAGACCAAAAAGTAAAAATTCGGTCATTTATTTAGAACAATTCTTATTGTAAGAGTATAATATTGACCGTAAGACAATAAATGACAAAATAAATGATATAAGTAAATACGACAATTGTTTGTAATGCTCCATTTTAAGATTCTGATCTGTTGATAATTCCTGAACGACTGCAGCTTGTGCTCGTTGATACAGGGCAGCACAACAGACACGTTGTAAATGCCACATTCTCTATGATAAACACTCCAGTAGCAATAGTTATTACTTCTCGCCTTCCAGTCTGGTTTTGTCTCGTTCCGCTAATCGACACATTGTCGATGTCGTTAAAGAGATGAGCATGTTGTCCACAGACTCGCTGAACAATGCCAATGTCGGCATACAGTTTTACACTAATCATTGTCGATTTTCACTAACTGGGAGACCGTAACTAATGATCCAATACAGTGAATCTAAATGTCATGGGAGGATCCTCCAACTCTGGTCTCTCATTGGAGTTTCCCATTCGGATGTTCCAAGACACTATGTGAGCATGACTAACCTGGCTAACCGGCCTGAGCCGACTACCATGCTACAACACATCTTCCTGCTTAGAAATGTCTGTTCCACGCTTGGGAGTAGTAGATATAAATGGACTATTTAGGCCCCTCTTCCCTTTCTTAGTCTTCTCCCTTTTCTTCTCTTCTCTTCTGTCTGAATTTACTAAAACAAATATTGTCAAACAATCAAAAGTTAATGCATTAAACCTGCACTGAGAGGATCATCTGGCCTAAAAAAAAGATTACAGGTTTATTGTTGTTTACTGCAACTTAAAAGTAACTTAACTTTGTAAGCAACAGTTGATAATGAATGTCCGTGTCTCCACAGACCCGTGTAAAGACAACGAGAACAGTCTGAACACAATGTGCCGGGTGGAGGCTCTCACCCGCCGGTCCCTCATCTTTGGCCTGCCGGAGTCGTGCCCTCCGGGTAATGAGCCTCTGTGTGCGAGCGATGGCCAAACCTACCCCAGCGAGTGCACCATGACAGCAACGGGCATGAAGAAAGGCATCAAGCTCAGGAAGATCCATGCAGGACGGTGCACAATGCTGGGTAAGGGCGACCTTTGTGGCCTTTAGCAGGAACTGAAAACTCAGAGAGAGATTCAACTGGGATCACACTAAATGCTACGTAATACTTACTTTTTAGAAAATAACTATAGGGCAATGGCAGCTGAAGGAAAATGCACACGTTTTCTAGTGAGGTGCTGGCTTGCAGGCAGGTTGACAGAAAAGGACGTTTTTGATACATCTCGCCCCCATATTCATAATTATTATCCTGAGGAAAGCAAGATGTGTAGAGCCAAAATTACAGCTCAAGATTCTCGACATGATAAAATATGTAAGACAAGTAGCACTGTAACCTTTGTTGTTCTAGCCGTGACTTTACTGTGCCGTGGCCACCAGCCTCACCTTGATAGCCACAGTCAGATAAATGCCGGACATGACCTCACACCTCATAGCAGATAGGTGCACACCCCATAATTTTCCCGTATTTAATATTTTCTCACCCACTCTTCCACCTGCAGAATGTTGAAGGACTGCTAGTATGAAACGTTACATGAATATAAACACAGTATATATGTAACAACAGGTTCAGTCACTTTAGTCATTTTCAAAAGGAATGCCCTGTTGTAAAAAATAATCCCCGTGCTGCAATGCTTGGGATTTTCAAAACAGTTTGACAATCCAACAATATACTAAATTCTTGAAAACATTGTGTCCCAATTTATTGGTCTACTAAACAAAAATAGCCCTTGTTTTAATTAAAAACCACCCACAAACTTGGGATGGGTTTTAAAGGGTTGTGAACAAAAATGACTTGGCAAAAATGCAACAGATTGTCAGCAGAAGTCATGAAACATCTTCATCACATTATCATATATGCACACATACACGTATTTCACGTGATTCCTTTCTAAAATGTGTACAGGTGTAGGTGAACTAGCATTAAAATCTAACCTTGTAACTGTACTCCGCTGCATGGCACAGAGATAAATGACTCTGAGGTCTCGGGGTCTGTACCGTATCCATGCTAGCAATAGCTTCCTCCAGCCTGATAAGAGCCTCCAGGGTTGTTATCTGTGCTATTAGAACAGGGGGTTTAAGCCTTAGTCAACAAAGAGCTGTCATCTTTTACTGTATGTCTGATAGCCATCGGAGGAAATCCAATTTCCCCGCTGTGTTGTCGGGCGAGGCCTCGCAAAGCCACAGCTGTGTTGGTGAAGGACAGTGATGGCAAAGACAGGGGCAAAGACAAGAATAGATCACCGTCTTTGGTACAGTCAACTATGAAGACTGACACACACTTCCTTGACACACCCTGCTTCTCCCGTTTGCTCTGCTTAACAGGCTGATGGAGGAGAGTGAGGGGCTTAGAAATGCACAAATCCCGGTCCAAGTAGCGTTGCGAGTTTGTGTTTGCATGTCAGTGTGTGTGTGTGTGTGTGTGTGTGTGCGGACATGTTCGTGTGTGAGCAAGTGGATGAACGCGACCCCCTCCCTCCCGCCCCCTTTTCTGCTATGCCTTTTTCAAATGAAAGAATGATTCAATTTGAAACAGAGATCCATGAAATCATATCCCTAAGCAAATTACAAATTGGTATCTAATGAAAATGGCCATTTCGACTTGTAACCATGACATTGCACATCCTCGTAGCCCTCTCACTCAGATATAGCAGTGATGTAATTAAGTGTGGCATGACAGGCTTTTAAAGAAAAGAGAAGAAGGAATTGAATTGCTGTACAAATGTGATCCACTGATCAGGAATGAAATAAATTCGAAGCCTAGTGAGCGCCTCCAGAACAGAGACCTTCTTCAAATTGGATTTTCTCACTTCAATGGCAAATTTGCCATTTCACATTACCAGTATTTCTTTATTTTTTCTTAATTTCCGCAGCACATTTCTGCTTAGTGAGTCAAAATGTAATGAATAAAAGAGTTTAGACTTTAACTTGACCCTAATATTAAATTCTTGAGTTTGAGTTCCCCAATTTTATTAAAGTTATTGTGGAACTTTATTATTAAAGTTAGATGGGAGCATGGCAAACCTGATCTTGTTGTCATGGGTTACATGACCGAGAAACACATTGACAGCACCCAATCACAATGTTATTAAGTGTCACATCATATATGTTACCACGTTTGTACATTTTTTTGTAATAATATTTTTTATTTACTGCAATAAAATAAATAGAAGTTAGAGGAAAATCTAAAACTACTGCAGTCCAATAAAATCTATTATTTTCACTTTTTCGTGATCCACTCCCTTGTGTGGCAAGAACAATCATTTCTGTCGCAATGATAAATTACAGCCCCAGCTTCAGAGGATTCACCTAAAGTTCAGCAAAAAACATGAATGTTACTTTTCTAAATATGAAGTAAACAAATGAACTGCTCACCTAATGTGTTTTGAACAAACGGACCAGTGAAATAATTAAACATTTTGCTGATTTGTTCAGCTTGATTCTTCTTAGAATGAAACTTATTATATTAATAAACTCAATTAACTGACACATATTAATTTCTGAGGTGTTGTTAAAACAATGTCATGTGTTTCTGAAAAAGGCTTAACCTCTGCTGCTGAAAGAAAAGCTTTTACACGCACTACCAGTGACATCAGTCCACCCTTACAAGTAATTACTGTTTGGATGAAAACTGATTTATTTCCCCATGGTTGGACCAGCAGTGTCACACAGCAGGAAGAACAATCAGTTCCACACTTTCCTAGCTTGAAATGTTGTTTTTTTACGCTTGCTGAGTACTTGTGTTGTCCTTTCCTCTATGGTGATCAGTCTGTTATAAAATTGGCAGTTGGAAACATCTCTAAAAAGCCTTATCAGTGTCTATACAGATGGATCACAAATGGAAGGAAAAAACCTGAAGAGCTGAGTGAAGAAATATAACGAATGCAGATGGTATGAGAGGTTACTGCAGTGTTTGATGAGTCTGGGTTACGGGTTAGGTTAACTCTAAATAGTACCAAGCAGGAATAGCCAGTCCAAAAAATATGTAAATGAATTTCCTTTGTTCTGTCCACCTCCTTCCTCCAGAGGACTGTCAGGAGGAGTGCCTCTTCAACTCTGTGTGTCTAGTGGAACAGCTGAACGCCCGCTGCTCCTGTGATCCCATCGAGTGCGACGGCACCTACAAGCCCGTGTGCGGCAAGGACGGTCACACCTACACCAACGACTGCGTCCGGGGCAAGGCGGAGTGTCTGAGCAAGACCCTCATCCCCATCAAGCACCCAGGGCCCTGTGGTGAGTGGAGCTGGAGGATGGGAAAGAGTAGTAACTGCTCCTTTGGAGCTTTAAAAGATCTCATTTTTTTTCCTCTCAATTCCTCTCTTCTTCTGTGTCTTTCTCTGCTATTTTAATGCATAGTCAAGTTGTTTTTCCGTCTGTATCTTCTGGGCTAACCACGTGTATGTCTGTACTCTAAACTTTACTGAAAAGTGTCTGAAATGGTTCGGTGTTCTCTCTGAAGGGGAATGGGGTGACTCAAACTGGCAGAACGTGTGCCTTCCCTTTAAAACCGTGCCTTCACTTCTCCACTCGTTCACCTCCCATCCATCTCCTCATCCCTGTCACGCTTCATCCCTCCATCTCCAAACACACACCCAAAATGAAAAACGCCACCTTCGTGTTTCATTCATCCACTGTCTGTCTTCTACTCCTTCACTAGTAGCAGTCTTCCACTTCGGTTGCTTTCCTCTGTCTTTGTCTCTTTGTCTTGTAAGTTGCTTCTTGTATAAAAAGCTATTCTTTCTTGTTTCAGTGCATCAGTCAGTCTGTCTGTCTGTCTTTGTCCGTGTGGCCATCTTCCTGGCAGTCTGGCTGCAGGTGGAAAGTGGGGTCACCCAGTGGGCGACCTCATCAGGCGGACTCTGAGGGGTGAAGCCCTTCCCCTCGCTCCGAAAGGGCCTAACAGGAGGGGTCGTACTGCTGTCTTTTTCTTCTCACTCCTTGTGTCTCTGTGTATCTGTTTGTGTCTTTAATGTCCTTTCCTTCTGTTCACCCTCCTGCAAAGATGTGATCCCAGAGGTTGGATAAGCCGTCCTCTCTCCCAGATCTTTGTGTCTTATATCTTGTGTGTAACACACAAAAAAAAAAAAGCTTCTCCAGTTCCTATCTGCCTAACCACTGCTCACCTCGGACTCTTTCTTACTGCATGTGGTAGTGCACGCCAGCTCCTAACCTCACTGCTTCCCAAACAATCCCTCTCACCATCATCAGGACTATCTCATAAAAGCTTGAAACAGCCAGATGAATCCACAAAGCACAAAAGGTGCACCAGGGTCGGGTGTTCGACGGCGTTTTGTCTCGAGTCCTTTGGAATCCCTTATATCCAATCCTTTTAGCTGTAATTTTCAACAATTGAATGCAAATAAAGTTAAAAATAACTTGAAATAACTGAAACCTTGAGGTTCATGCGAGGCCTTGGACCACCTTTGCTGACTGAGAAGGCAGAACTATGTAGACTAGAACTTTGGAGATTTTAGTGTTCACTGCATATAGCTGAACCATGAGATGAGATGAGTAGATATGTATGATATGCTGATTAAAATGTATCTGACACACTAAAATAAAGTGTATTCTACTTACATTAGCAAACATTTTTCACTAGTTGAGTAGCTCAAATCGCCGGTATGAAATGTATTATAATTAAACATGAAGATCTCAACACCTAAAATTGACATAACCCGATTATTTGACTTGATCTTTGGCTGAGACACTGGCTAGCACAGAGCATGTTCACTATGTAGTCAACAGCCAAGAGATTTATTCTGGTGTTTGGGGAAGTTACTTACAGCAATTAGATCCAGCTCATATCGTCTGCAGCTGGCGACGTTTTCCATTTCAAGCAGCAAAGCGACAGTCAGGAATGATGTCATTATTGGCCAATTTTGCATCCATTACAAATGTCCAGTGCCAATTCAGGAAGTAGTTTGTCTCTCATGTAGCGAGGCAGAAAGTACGTGGTGATGAGTGAGAGAGTACACACTGCCAATCAACAATAAATGTTTGTTCTTTTCAAAAGTAATCAGAATCTTTCCCTAACCGTAAGTACGTTTTATTAGTTGCCTAACTATAACCATGACCTACAATCTGTCCCTCAGCTTAACCCTGTCATAGTTATATATAAATAATAAAAGAAGAATTAAGAGAGATCAACGGTTCAATAAGACATCTGTAAGCTTCTGAGCTCAGCTAATCTGGACATTTTATTAACCTGCAATTTAAACTAATGGTGTTTTTTATACATCTCCATACAAAATCATTGAAATCTGATTTATTTTCCTGTCAAAAGTACAGTTTTTAATGGAAGCCCCTTCAAACTTGTGCATATTTGTGAAAAATCATTCCCCATACAGCAGTACCATAACAACACATCTTTGACATTGTTGTGTGCTTAACACCCTCTGACTTGGGTGTACTTCCTTCCTGGGTTGGGTCTTTCTTCATGTGTATTTCAAGACATATGCAGTTTGTTTGGCAGAGTGCCTCTCTAGTAATCTTTGAAGGTGATTTGAATGCCTCATCTAAATGAATCTCCTCCTGAATTAGAAGCTTTTTTTATTTTTTTTGCTGATGTATGCTGCTCATGCTGCTTGGTGCCACATTTCCTCAATCGAATCCTCAAGCTCCGCACAGCAGGCATGTTGTGTCACTTTGTCCACATTTTCATTGTTGTTGTGACAGAGGTTGAGAGAGACGTGTCCATCCTCCAGGTGTTGTGGTGGAGCTGAATACAGAAGGTATCTCCAGTTGTCAGCGTCAGGAGGCTCCAGCGCTCATTAGCATGATTCGGCCGTCTGAGCTGTGCATATATTAAGTTGTAGAAATGGCAGCGTGAGCTCTTATGTGTTTTGCTCTGTTTCATAATTACTGGCAAATGTTGTCCCGAGCACCCCCCCCCCACCCCCCCCCCACCCCCCACTCCATTTGTTTAGTTGTTTTACTTTCTTTCCCTCTCTGCATCCTTCCTCCCTTCCCCTGCGCATCGCAGCCGTCAGCGACTGGTAGTATGTTTCTTTAATGCATTTTTATTGACATTTGCATATTTTTCAAAACAGAGCGCCACGAATGCACCCCCCCCACCCCACCCCACCCCAATTCAGTTTTAATTAAACATCAAAAGAGGCAAGCGTAGGTGTCCACAGAGACTGTTGGTTTAGTCAGACAGATGATATGCATGCAAGGTGTGTGTTTGTGTGTGTGTCCATGTACATGTTAGAACTTTCTTTCTTTCTTTCTTCCCTCTCTGTCTCTCATGTCCTTAAGATGTTTTTACTGCCAGTGTGTTAGTAGGACAGAGTCCAGATTAGAAATAGGTCTGTATCTGTAATAGCACTGCCCAAAAGTCTTAAGATATTTACAACCCAGACAGACACCCAAGGGATGGACGCAGTGTGTGTGTGTGTGTGTGTGTGTGGAGGAGGTGGGGGGTGTCTTTCGATCTTCCGAAAAGACTGACTTGTCTGAGATCAATCAATAGCCCACACTGATCACGGAGCAGGAACACACACTGAGAGACACACTTCCATTGTGCTCTATTGTGCTCGTGCTCTGTCAGTGACTGGCAGTGTCAAAAGACGACTACACAGTGGCCGCTGTGTCATTGTGGTACACGCACAGACACACATGCATGACTTTAGACGAAGTTTCATATATCTGAAAAGGAAGAGTTTGATGTATTAGAATATCATTATTTGATTAATAATGATCTCTTTCCTCGTTTCACTGGCTGAGTGGTGCGTGGGGCAAGGTGATCGATCGCCCTGCCAGCTGTCAAACGGATGAAATAGTTCATTTCTGACATCGTCGTAAATCTCTTTCACCCCTCTCCTGCCAGTGCTTGCCTCCACAAAGAACGGACAGGCAAAGAGCCCACATGTCAATAATGTCCTGACTGCTGTCCGCCCCAGAAATCAATTTGATTGATATCTAAAGCTCTTCAATTTAGACATGCAGACACCACGTGGTGTTTCAGCTGATTAACTTGTGTCCAGGCGACGTTAAAAAATCTTCAAGACGTCCAAGAAGACGTGAGCCTGTCAAGGATTTGCTGGAAGCGAATCAGAGCGGGCTGCTGGGAAGGAGGGTGAATATGTCTGCAGCCTTGGATTCTGATAGCATATAATAAGATCTCTGTGACACTGGAGGAAGAGAGGATGTGTGTCATCGCCAGACAAGCTGATGAGATGACACATCTGCTAGTCATCAGTTGTTTTTTTACTCTGGACTTTATTTTCCTCATGTTTGCCGTCATGATGTTGGAATCACCTACTTAGCATAGAGCTTTAACTTTGTTGCAACCTCGCACTGCCTATCTGCTGCAATTAATTTGTAATTCATTGGAAATCCATACAGTTTGTGTCAATTGGAAGTTTCACAGCGTGGAACACAAAGAATATTTTTTCAGCGAAGCAATGAAGTCCTGTTTTTCCTCTCCTTCCCATATGACGTCAGCACGGCAGGGTACCAGCACAAAACTAAACAAGGAAGTGTGCATGCGGCGTCGGCCATTGTAGCAGAGATGTTGTGAAAATTGTTATTTAGAGGACCAAGCAGTGGAGGTGCATTGGCACCCTAATGTTTTCAAAGGCTTTTATTCTTGCTTTCTTGAGTGCATTGTGTCCCATAAGACTGATTAGTCAGATTTAAGAAAATTGGCACGGTGATAAAGGTCACTCTAAAAAGAAAACATTTAAATGCAGGAATACATTTTGAATAAAACAAGTCACCTAGTGGCCCCCTCAGTCCAACGTTCACCTCCCGTTTTGGCCAGTAAAACATCAAATCAACATGAATTTATATGATCCTCACCATGTACAAAAGGAAACGTCTTTGGGGTGACTTTATAAAGGCTGGTCAACATCATTCTGGTACTTCAAACTGTTAAGCTGTGACATGCTGATGAATTTAGCATGAAAGACTCATAGTGGGTCCCCAACTTGTACCTGTGTGTAATGTGTGCTAAATATGCATTTGGCCCCTTCTGTAGATATGCTGTCTATAAAAAGATAGTTGCAGGGAAGAGCTGCAGGGTAAATATTTCTGTGTTGAAAAGACGTTTTTCAATCACAAAGTTGTCCCTACGTGTGTGTGTGTGTGTGTGTGTGTGTGTGTGTGTGTGATGGACAGCAGAAAGAGAGTGAACTGTTCTAATAGTTAAAACCAGGAAAATAAAGCTTTGCATTATTAAAAGGCTTCACATA
>JAVQJL010004395.1:0-26421 GCA_036024295.1 Nannoperca obscura
CAGGTCTGTGTTGTGGTCTGTTTGTGGTCTTCAGTGGTCTGTGTTGTGGTCTTCAGGTCTGTGTTGTGGTCTGTTTGTGGTCTTCAGTGGTCTGTGTTGTGGTCTTCAGGTCTTCAGGCCGGGGACAACACCCTGAACGTCCTGTGTTCCCTCCGAGCGGCTCGTTCGCTCGTCTCCGGATGTTTCAGCGACGTCTCTCAGCCGGACGCTCGAGCCGCCGTTCTGTCAGACTACGTCCACTTCCTCACGGCGCCCGGCTCGCACCGCGACACCTACGCCGAGTCCTCCCACCGTGCATTCTTTGCCGACTGGCAGGACAGCAGACCCACCTCTCCCAGTCAGGTAAAACAAACGCACCCTACTGGAACAATCACCTCCCAGCTGACTTCCAACTGATCCCTTGTTGTGGTTTTCAGGTTCTGACGTTTGCAGAAAAACGCTCCCGGCAGATGTTGAGCTCCTCGTTCAGCGACAGCCAGCTGGACGCCATCGGCTGCCTTCCCATGATCCTCCCCTTCATCCTGCTGTCCGCCTCGGCCAATGAGGAGCGAGCTGTGGGTCCTGCTTGATTTTAGTGTGGAGGCTGGCAGGTTTCATGGAGGAAGGACAGAGTTGGGAACACAATTTGAGACAGAAAATCTCACTTCAACACGTTAAAATGTCAAAAATGTTCTAATATCATCATTTAAAAACATGATTTATTGATTTGATCTTATTTTCCCATCATACAGTTCTAAAGAAGCAGTATCCCATAAAGATCAGTCAATCAAGGACCTCAAAATAGTACTTGGTATCCGAGCGTCCCGCCTGACCTTTGACCCCCGCTGTCCTCAGGTTTCAGCTGCAGTAGAGTTTGTGAAGCTCACCCACCCCCACCCGAAGGTGCCCGAGTACGTGTCGATCTACAGCCGGGCGCTGCACGCCGTGCTGGGCGGAGCCGGCGTCCGGCAGCAGGCTGAGCACGCTCTGAGGAGGCTGGACACCTGGGACACCTGCCAGAGCTACACCCGCAAGGCCGGCAGGTACGGGGTGGGGGTCGGGGTTGTTTCAATACTTCAGCCGATTCACTTTCAAACCTTTCATTAAACAAAAAGGTTCATTTCAGCTTTCTTGTCCTCCATCCTGCAGTTTCTCCTCTGTAGTTACTGCTCGCAGCCTGCAGGGGGCAGCGTAACGTTACCTGTTTCATGTTTGTGTGTTGCAGGTTCCCGGTGTCCTCTGAGAAGCGGCTGGAGGTCCATCAGAGCGCGGTGAACGACCTCGGCCTGGCCTGCTACACCAAAGGTTCAGATCCCGGACCAGTCGCACGCCATCGCGGCCGGATTCAAGTAACTCACCTGTGTTTTGTTGTGCACCAACAGGAGCTCTGTCCAGCATGTTCTACCTGGCTCACGAGTTTCATGACGACCCCAGAGGAGGAATCCTGGCAAACACCAACTGTGGAGGTTGGTACGGGAGCGTCTGGTTCTCAGGTGTGTCGGGCTGCAGGTGTGTTTGTTGGTAGTGACGTGTTTGTGTTCCAGGTGAGAACTGCAACCGCGGGGCGGCGCTCGGGGCCCTGCTGGGGGCGGGGGGCGCGCACAGCGGACACGTCATCCCGCAGGAGTGGAAGGACGGACTGAGAGACACCCAGGAGTTCATCCCCGACATCCTGAAGGAGCTGGAGTGAGAGTAGCGTCGCTCCCCCGGAGGAGCGGAGGGGAACTGCAGCTTTACAAAAGTTCCACTAAATCTGTTTCAATAAAAATGTTTTTATTCCAGTTCCCTTCTTTGATTTCTTGTCACAGTTTTTGTTGTGGGGTTTGTAAATTATCAGCAGGAATAAAAGACTCTGACCAACACAAAGATGTTATTTAGACTTTTCCGGTTGTCTTATTTTTCTTATTTTAAATAAACACGTTTGTTTTATTGCCTGGATTGTGTTTCAGTCATTTACAACAGTGTGTGTGTGTGTGTGTGTGTGTGTGTGTGTGGCGGGGGTTAAATAAGGTTCAGCCCCCCTCTAATTTCTGTAAAAATAGTCAACGATCAAAGTTTAAAGTTTACGTTTGTAGACTCAAAATCTTTGCTAATTTCTCTGCAGCTGCTAAATCCTGATTGGTGCTCAGAGGTACGTGACATCATCTTTTCCCCGCCCACTTCAAGCCTGTGATGCAGAGAAACAACACAAATACAGAAATCTCTCGTGAAATAACTAAAAACAGCCGTAACTTGGTCAGAAAGCGGCGTGTTTGCGGACTCAGCGGTCAGAATCTGGTCTGTCGGTCGACGCAGAACCTGAACCATGTGTTTGAGTTCATGTGTGTGTTTGTGACAGAGAGAGAGGGTTTGTGTGTATTTAGTGTGGTTCTGACCTTTGATCAGTTCAGAACAAACATGGCGTCCGTCAGCAGAGACACGAAGAGACTCTTCTTCCTACAACTCCTCATCGCTTCTATCCCAGCATGCACTGGGCTTCCCGGAGGTCAGTCTTCTTCTTCCTCCAACTTGGATTATTGGAGCTACAGTTCTCTCCACTGAGCAGCTTCAAACATTATTATAATTAGACAGTTAGCATGCCACCGTTACATTTTGTGTTTCTTTGCTTTCTGTCCTAGCATTAGCACTGTTGTTAGCTTAGCATAAGTACACCTGAGACTGATTGAATCGCCACCCACATCTCAGACTGTTTTTAGTGATTTAAATCGGGCTGTTGTCCAATAAGTAGTTTAATAATGAGAGCTTTGTTGTTAAAATGGGAACATTTACCTGCATAGCTAGCTAGCTTTATGTATGAAAAATAAGGACAAAAAGCAATAATTTTCATTATCAATTGAAATTTAAACAATAGTTTTTGTTGGCCAAAACAATTCAATGTCTGGTTTTGCCCAACAAACAATACAAATCCCTTAAATTATTACATTTAGTATAACGTAAGAGCAAGAAAAGCTGCAATTTCTCACATTTGAGAACGTGGAACCATCAGATATTTGGTATTTTTACTTCAACGATTTATCGGTTATCAAAATGTTCTATCGGTCGACTCATCGTTTCAGCTGTGAATCTATAGATCACATCCATTTGACAACAAACGGATCTTTACAGAAGCCTTTACCTGTAGTGCCTCTAGTGGCCACACTACGTAACAGCACTTATAGTCCACTTACCAGCTTTCTAAGCTTTCAGTCACGTCTTCAGTGAGTTCGGGACAATCGTTATTATTCCTGCTCTGTGTTTTCTATAAAAGGAGTGTTTGTGAGCAGACCTGAGGCCAGCGTTTTCCTGCGGCGCAGTCGTCGGGCTAACTTCCTGTTCGAGGAGCTGAAGAGAGGCGATGTGGAGCGAGAGTGTGTGGAGGAGAAATGCTCCTACGAGGAGGCCAAGGAGATCTTCTCCCTGCCCCAGCAGCTGGTCAGTCCAGACGACCCTCACCTGTTTGTACTCGTTAATGTCCTCCTCGTTAACTCGTCTTCTCTCTCTCTTCAGGAGGTCTTCTGGAGGCTGTACACAGGTACGTTCATCTAATGAGTCAAAGTTACTTCATTATCCCAGAGGGACACAGTGTTAATGTCTGCTGGTCCTGCACTTTGGTTAGTGTCACCGAGGATTGACGAGGCCTTTTATTTAGTGGTTCTGGCCTTGCACAGTTTAGAAAGGTAGCTAATGACGACCTTTAGGGTTTCAAACATTCGCTCAAATGCAGCTCAACGAGCGATAACAGTGTAACTTCCTGTATTTGCAGCGGTGGATCACTGCCTGTCGTCACCCTGTAAGAACGGAGCGACCTGTACTCGTCAGATCGACACCTACGCCTGTAAATGTCCACCTGGTTTCCACGGACACCACTGTGACAAAGGTACGTCGACACTTCTGAGAGCGCTCGTGTTGTTGAAGACGCTGAAGTCGTGTTTCTTTACGCAGCACGTCTGACCTCCAATGGTTGCCGCTACAGAAACGGAAGGTGTGAACAGTTCTGCAGAGAGCTTCCGGATCGATCTCACGTCTGTTTCTGCGCTGCGGGCTACAGTCTGGGTCGGGACAACATCACCTGCCTGCCTGAAGGTCAGAACTCAGGGCAGCACAGTCTCCAAAAGGCAATTTGAGACAATATACAAGAAGTTTGTTGCTCAGCTTGCGTCTCCATTTTGACCATTGCTAACGAGAACAGTTGAGTTTCCTTGTGTGCATTTTGGTTTTTATTGATGTTTATTGTTTTTGTCTCTCTGGTCCAGATGATGTGGTCTGTGGAAGACCTCTAATCCACTTTGCCCCGAGGGTTATTAACGGGGAGATCTGCCCCAAAGGACACTGTCCATGGCAGGCAAGTCTCTGGACATGTTACCTTAAATTTAACCATTTACATTTGACACTCCTGTGCAGATTCTGGACACGTGAGAATGATTTGAAATACAGAATGTGACGGTAACGCTGGCTCTCTGCTCAGGCTCTGCTGACCGAACATGGTGTTTATAGCTGCGGAGCGATCGTCCTGTCAGATCGGTGGGTTTTAACTGCAGCTCACTGTGTTTGGAGAAAACCTGCCGTCGTCTTTCATGTCACTGTGGGTAAGAATGTATAATGTCGACTTCCTCTACCTCTAACTTTTAATAATCTACGGAGATGATATTTTATTCTTTGGGACTTTTAGGAATCCGTAAAGTTCTGCCTTTTCTGCTTTTGATAATTACAAATTCAACCTTTATTTCTTTGCCACTACGGTGACCGACAGCACAGAATGGTTTGGACCATTAAAGGAAGGAAAGGAATAACTGACTAATCTGAGGGAATGATAAATTTAAAAAAAACTTTAAATGTTATTCATTTGAATAAAATGTGAAATATAAAAGTGCCGCCCCTGTAAAGGTGAACACGACCGAAACGTGGATGAGAAGACTGAGCAGGAGCGGCAGGTGGTCAAAGTGGTGATCCACCGTGACTACAACAAGTCCAGCTCCGACACCGACCTGGCCCTGCTGAAGCTTCACCGCCCGGTCAAACTGGGACTGTACGTGGTTCCCATTTGCCTTCCCGAACCGAACAGCTCCTTCGTCCGAACACTGGCGACCGTCCGTCACTCCACCGTGTCTGGTTGGGGTCGTCTGTCGCAGTTTGGTCCCCCGGCCAGATTCCTCCAGCGGCTGGTGCTGCCGAGGGTCCCCCTGCAGGAGTGCCGCCTCCACACCCAGCTCAACATCACCAGGAACATGCTCTGCGCCGGGCTGCGGGCCGGCGGCCGAGACGCCTGCGAAGGTGACAGCGGCGGCCCTTTGGTGACGCGCTACAAGAAAACCTGGTTCCTGACGGGGGTGGTGAGCTGGGGGAAGGGGTGCGCCAATGAAAACCTGTACGGTGTCTACACCAGAGTCAGCAACTTCCTGGACTGGATCAGGGATGTCATGTCCGATAATTGAAACAGGTTCAGGTCCGGGACGGGGGGGGGGCGGGTTTAAACCGAAACGGTGAACGCAAGTAATGCAGAAGAAGAAAATAACGTAATCCAGAGTTGTGCAGAATCGTCCACCATCTTTCTGTTCGGTCTGTTTTAACAACAATAAAGACAAAGTGATGTGCAAAAACCTTCTGAATCTGTGTTCATGTTAGTTGACATCTTGTTTTGTTTTTACCCAACCAGGTTATCATCTGCTAACATCATCTTCATTTGACACAGAAGTTAATTGATAATTTGTCACATTGACAGAAGAAACATGTTGATTTAAGAGTTAACTTTTAACAACCTGTACACTTTGTCGTGTGGTCGTATGAGGCGTCCATGTTTTTAGTTTCCAAGTTGTAATTAACACCTGGATGTTAAGGTGAACACTAGGCTAGCAGTTTCCCTCTGCTCCCAGTCTTTGTGCTAAGCTAGGCTAAACAGAACGGTGTTTAGAGTTCTACAAAAACCCTCAAAGCAGCATTAAGTGTTTAAATCAAACCATCTTCGTTGCATATTACTGTCAGAAAAATAGATGTTTAGCTAGTTAGTCAGTTTAGTAATGGTTAGTTACTCAAATGTAAAGATAGACGAAGAGGAAACTCCATCTTTTCTGGCTAAGCAGTCAAAGGACTTCCCGACATGAA
Source organism: Nannoperca obscura (assembly GCA_036024295.1). NCBI lineage: Eukaryota > Metazoa > Chordata > Actinopteri > Centrarchiformes > Percichthyidae > Nannoperca > Nannoperca obscura. Next base: position 6,058 of record JAVQJL010004395.1, read on the forward strand.
GCGATTCTAAAGTGTGAAAGTGGGAATTCCTCATTACGTATTGAAGGCAGCGCATTTTGTCAGACGGGGTATCTCCATTGGAAGCATGTGATCAGTGGTGGAGGGTGGAGGGGAGGGTGGAACAGACTTTGCACCTTTGGGTCCAAAAAGAAGCAGCACAGCAACGATGTGGCGGAGAGTCTTCTTCACCTTCGTCTTCAGCTTCTCCAGCTGTCAGGTGGCTTCAGGTGAGGAAACCAAAGAACGTCCAAATGTCTGACAGAACAAGGAAACTCCAAGTGCAACCATTTCTTTTCTTTAAAGTCAGTTGATGTTTGACCACATTAGTCATGGAGAATAAAGACAAAGAGTCTGCAGCCATGCTAGCAGCCCTGTGCACAGACACAGTGCTAACTGTAGCATGCTAACATGTTGATGTTCTGCAGGTATTTGGTTACAAAACAAAGTGTTGGACACGTTAACATTTTGACCACCAAGTCATGAGGATTCATTTAGGCCTGAACCAAATCTTTCGGCAATCTATCCGATATTTGTCGAGGTATTTCTGACTGGGTCAACTCTCCCTTCCTCCTCCAAGTCTTTCTGGATCCAGATCGAGCCCATGGCGTCCTGGTCCGGACCCGGAGGTATAACTCGGGGTGGTTTGAGGAGCTAAAGATGGGTGATCTGAAGAGGGAGTGTCTGGAGGAGAAATGTTCCTATGAGGAGGCCCGGGAGGTGTTCGAACACACCGAGACCACGGTCAGACTTCTTCTTTTTACTGCAAACCCAATAAGGTTTCTTTCATTCTGGGAATGAATAACATGAACTTCTGTTTCCTCAGGATGAATTCTGGAGAACATACAACCGTAAGCTGCCACACATTTTCTTTAAACTACTGTTTCAGTCTCATACCATTATAAAATCTAATGATCTGACGAAGGACCATGCTAGCTGCTAATAAAGGCTAATGCCCCTGATCCAACCCTGATCCAGGATCGTCATCCCAGACTTTTGAGTCGTAGGTCACTCATAAAATCTGTATAAATGCTGAAATACAACCTCATCAGGAACAGGCAATATTATAAGCAACTTATTTTTCAATTTCATCATTATCTTTTATTTGCAGTAGCAGATTTTATGAGCCGCCTAGTAACTTAAACGTCCTGGTTAACGGAGGTCACGATCCAGAACCGTGATCAGTGCTGGGTTGTTCTCAAACTGCTGCATGAGCCATTGTTAAGTCTCAGTATCAGCGGCAGAACCTGGATGTGACCCGTGGCACAGAAACATGGAACAATCACTGTATTCTCGTCCTGTAGTCCCAGACAGCTGTGAGTCAAATCCCTGTCTGAACGGTGGCACCTGCTCCACCCAGGGTTCGTCCTACACCTGCTATTGCCTGCCAGAGTTCAGCGGACTCAACTGTGAGCTTGGTGAGCAAAATACCGAACCTCAGGAAGCCTCTCAGGTTTCCTTGTTTCCATGGAAAATGTAATGTGATCATTACTCAAGTAAAAAGAAATTCTTTGTGATTTTAATCTGATGCTGCTGTTTTGAGCTGTGGAGTGCCTCAAGGCTCAGTTCTTGGTTTCCATTTTATTTTACAATTGCATGCTAACGCGGTTTTATTTAATTAAATAAAATAAAAAAACTATTTTAAACATGGACGTGTCGTGTCCAGAATACCTGGCCGTCCCCGACACCTGCCTGCTGGAGAACGGAGGCTGTGACCATTTCTGTGATGAAGACGAGGGAGGACGCAGACTAAACTGCTCGTGTGCAGAAGGCTACGTCCTGGACACTGATGGGCGGAGCTGCTTAGCAAAAGGTATGAGGACGATCTGGTGCACTTTTTTACATTTTTACATTAAAGATATCTATTTTCTGTGGTTTCAGAGTCGGTAGCGTGCGGCATGGTTCCCATCCTTCAGGGAGAAAACAAAGCCAAGCAGCTCGACTCTCGAGCTCGAATCGTCGGAGGAACAGAGTGCCCCAAAGGTGAATGCCCCTGGCAGGTACGCTACAGTTAACGAGCCAATTCTTTCATTTCTAACTGCAGCAGGTTTTTACTCGTGAGATTTGGTCCTGAAATTCAGTCAAAACCAGATTTCGGTGGATGCAGCTGACTGTTTTAACATTTAAGGAACACCGTGTTTTGTATGTTTGGCGCTTGTTCCTCCATCTTCTTGTATCCTGAGAGAAAATACAACAAGTCAAATCTGCCCTCTGAAGGTTTTGCTGATGTACAAAGGAAAAGGTTTCTGTGGAGGAGTGATCTACAAACCCACATGGGTCCTCACAGCATCTCACTGCCTGGAGAACACGGACGCTCAGTTCCTGAAGGTGATCGCAGGTACGACTTCCACGCACTCAGTGTTTAAAATATCCATAACTTTGTGTCTAAGAGAGTTTTGTGTGGCACACACCCACTAACTTGCCAGGTGACCCTGTTCTTTGTCTGTCAGGTGAGCACAACACGGAGGTGAACGAGGGCACGGAGCAGATCATCCAGGTGTCCGAGATCGTCATGCACAAGAACTACGCGACACTCACTGCCAACAACGACATCGCCCTCCTTCGCCTGGCGTCGGCCATCGTCTACACGCCGTACGCCGTCCCGGCCTGCCTGCCGACACGACCGCTGGCTGAGCGCGGCCTCTGGGCCATCAGCATGCACACGGTGAGCGGCTGGGGGAGGAGGGGTGAGAACGGGCCCACCTCACACGTCCTGCGGCGCCTGAAGGTCCCGCGGATCCGGACGCAGCAGTGTGTGGAGGAGAGCGGCGTGGCGCTCACCGGGAACATGTTCTGCGCCGGATACATCGAGGGCCGGCAGGACTCGTGTAAAGGCGACAGCGGTGGGCCGCTGGTGACAGAGTACAAGAAGACGGTGTTCCTGCTGGGGATCGTCAGCTGGGGGAAGGGCTGCGCTCGACCAGGCAACTACGGCATCTACACCCGAGTGTCCAACTACCTGGAGTGGATCCACAACCGAACAGCGACGCCAAATCAGCCGGTGAACGCCACCAAGGAATCGTTGCACAACCTGACGACCTGAGAGTTCACGCACATCAACAGATCTTGTAGTTTTTATGTAGTTAATTTACTGCAGTCTCACAGCGGCCATTTTGTGCGGGAACTTTAAGAGGAAGACGTATTAGATTTAGGGTTTAAATACTGCTTCAGCAAATCAGTGAGCTGATAAAAACACAACTACTTCATTAGCAAGAGAGTAATCAGCTAGCTTACGAGCTAGTTAGCTTTTACCTAGTTAGTGAGACTCGAGCCTGTAGCTTGTGTAAATGATGCATCATGTGGGACGCGAGGCAGCGAAGGGAAAGATTTACAGACGGCTGAATGAAAGTTGGTCGTGTGAGGGTTAAATGATACCGTCATTGATTATATAACACCATATTAATTTCCCTTAGGTTTAGTTACCTTGAATAAAGACTGTGGCTGGTGTGATGCATTCACTGTCGTTAATATTTCTGTATTATTTAGCGCAGAGTCTGATATATCCATATATATAACTAAGTATATAACAGGAGATTTGAAACTCAAGATGTGAATAAATGTGTGTAATTCAGATTTTATATTCATTATATTAATGTGTCCTATACATTTTCTGTATAAATAAAACACCTGAAATACTTTTTTTTACGTGTTTGTTGAGTTTTGTGTTCTGCAGGCAGCTGATTAATTGATCAGCAGCTGATAATGCAATTGATGATAATTCATGAATTTGTCGTGTGTGCACACTGCACTACATACGACATTTGCTCATTTTGCAACTGTGTAAATGCCTGTGTGTGTGTGTGTGTGTGTGTGTGTGTGAGAGATACTTGTATTGGTGCTTTGAGTTCTGACCTGCAGATTATTGATTAGTTAACAGAAGCTGCAGACAGACTGGAGATGTTAAGACCACAGCAGATTACAGGAAGCAGTGAGTTCAACGATCGACCTGTTTAGGTTTGTTTACTGACCTGATAAAAAAATGGGAGAAGTCAGTGTTTTCAGGGGGGTCAGATGCTTGGTGGGCGTGGACTTCAAACGGTCTCTCCCAAAAATGCCTCTTTGTCCTGGTTTTGCTGAGACTCTGAACACAACATGTCGCTGAGGAGCTTCTGCTGGATTCTGCTTTCTGGCATCACTGCTGCTGCAGGTCTGTTCCTTCTGGTAGAAACAAATACAAGTTATGTTATAATGCTAGTACATTGTAAACATCACAGTTAAAGAAATGACCATAAAAAACAACATAAGTGTCCTAAAGACTGACTTTCTGCTTCTTCCAGGACACTTTGAAACCATTTGTTAAAGTAAAATCATCCTCATGTGTGGATAAATTATGGTATTTTATCACTTGTTTCAGTGTTTGTACAGAAGCACGAGGCCAATGGCGTGCTGCGGAGATGGAGGCGAGCAAACAGTGGCTTCCTGGAAGAGTTGAAACAGGGAAACCTGGAGAAGGAGTGCATTGAGGAGATTTGTGACTATGAGGAAGCTCGAGAAGTCTTCGAAGACGAAGACAAGACGGTCTGAATCTGAACCTGTTTAACCCTACCCCTTAAAACTAAGTTTCAGTCATTGCACGAATAAAAACAAACAAGTTCCTGTTTTAAGACAAACTGTGTAACTTTGATTGATACTAAAAATGAGAGTTGAAACTTTTGTTATTTGACAAAGTTCAAAGTTCAAATTGTGCTGCTGTTCTTTGTTGAATATGATATAAAATCAGTTCAAAGGTAAACACGTTTTCATGAAATCGAGTAAATGTTTGCGCGAGTTTTTCATCAACTCTACTGTGTAGAAACGTTAGCTTTAGCTCACTTTAAACAACATGAGCTGTGCTAAAAGCATCTTTTGTTCTTGAAAAGTGACTTATTTTCTGTCAGATATTTTGTCAGGTTTAAAACATTTTCTCTGTTTTACACAATTACCAAAGATCAGTTGAGTTGGGACTCAAACATGTGCAGTTCTGCCAAATAATGCATGATTTTACCAGAAGGTGGATTATCCTTGGGCTAAAGTGTTAGCACGTTAGCATCCCCTTGCAAAAGCACAGGTGCTTCTGGTGGCATTCTGGGTGAGATGACAAAGTGATGCAACCTGATTATTATTATTATTATTAATAAACTGGTCAGAAATGAATGAAGAATTAACTGTTCATGTTCATTTGTTTGTTTCTTTGCAGAAGCAGTTCTGGCAGACGTACGACCGTGAGTAACGTCTTTACATTTCGGCCGTTATTCATTTATTTTGGGTCACGATTAGTTTCAACGTGAAAATGTTCAATCAACAGTGTCAAACCACTTTTTGTCGTCAGCGTCAGATTCTTTTTCTTAAATTGTACAAACTTGGTCAAAATTGTTCGTTTCAACTTGAAGATGAAACAAATTGTTTATATTTGGAGTTTCAGCATCTTGAGGCACAGCAAAGAGAATATCTTTGCAGCAGCAGATATTGATTGATCTAAACCCTGTGATCAAGTCTTGATCCTCATTCTTCTGTTGTCTGTGCAACAAACACCAAATCAGTTTGTTTTTACAGTGCAACACGTGATTTACTTTAGTCCGGACCGCTGATCACTGATTGATTACAATGATTTCAGAAATGATTCAAACATTAGTAATAATAAAGTGTCTTTTACAAAGTGTAATGATTGACTTCCTATTAGGTCGTGATCCCTGCCTGATCAACCCGTGTAAGAACAACGGCTCATGCGTCTACATGGAGACCTCCTACCAGTGTTACTGTCCTGAGGGGTTCGGAGGACCATACTGTGAGACAGGTCAATAGCATTAAAAATAATTGATTAAAAACCAGGACTTTTAATGATCAATCTCACGTGTTTACAGAACAGTAGCTGGACCTTTCCTAAGATATGAACACGTAAACCCGTCACCACTTTATACTTAAGTGAAACATCTGTTCTTCTGTATAATGTGTTATATTAATGTGGCCTTCACTTTCCTCAGTGGTAGAAGACCTCCTGAAGTGTCTTTACCAGAACGGACGCTGTCAGCATTTCTGCGACGGCTCCGGGGAACGCCACAAATGTTTCTGCGCTGACGGATACAAGCTGGGCAAAGACGGACGAACGTGCGTCGCTCAAGGTTCAAGAACTATCTAACTACTGAAGCACTGACGTACCTGCATCTACTGTGATGAAGCGGTTGTGTGAGTGCGTGTGTGCCTACCGTCACGTATTCAAACCTTCAGAAACAAACACTTCACATCAACGAGAGGCAGTTGAACAGTAAGGGGCGGTATATCAGGGCATGGAGAGTCTGAACAAACAAACAAATAAAGACAAAAGTTACGACGAGAAGCTCACAAAGCTGCTGCTTTTTCCTGTAAACAGGCCTGAAACTAACTAAATATTTTTATATTACATTATTTTGATGATTATAGTTGCTAGAAGACGAAGTTAACGTCTGCAGATACCTGATTTTGTTTGACCAACAGTCCAAAAACCTCCAAAGAGGTCCAAGTTTATTATAGAGGAACTTTTACAGTGAAATGACATCATTGTCTGTGTTGCAGTGGAGTATCCGTGTGGTCAGCTGCCTCCACAGGAAGCCGGCATGAACCAGAGCGTCGTGGATCAAACCCGGCTGGTGGGAGCTAACCACTGCCCCACGGGAGAGTGTCCCTGGCAGGTAAACTCTCTGTAGGTTTGTCCTGAGGGGGGTGTGGACCAAAGATCAGGAGGGCGTTCAGATCTACAGGGTTCATCCTGGGATCAAGAAATTTCATGAACATCTGTCCCACATTTTGACTTCTTATGTTGCATTTTGTCCTGTTGGTGGCGCTACAGCAAAGGTCAAGGGGTCACCAAACTTGCCAAGGTTCATCCTCTTGGGACTTTTAATATCTTCATGTTAATCTGACCGTTGCTTTTCTACATATCTTGCTCTGGTGACGCCATCTTTACCCAAAATTTACACAGACGTTTCGTGGGAATCTACCTTTAAGGGTTTGATATTTCTTGTGAATGGCCAGGTGGAAGTCAAGGGGCTAAAATTAGGAATATTTACAGCTAATTTAATGAAAATGTGGTCACAAAGTGTTGACAGATGAGTTCCAGGAGTTAAAACTAATATTTATTACATCTAAAAGGAATCCATCTATGTGTTGATCAGGTTATGGTTCAGTTAAACGGAAGCAGTCACTGTGGAGGCGTTCTGATCAATCCACACTGGGTCATCACTGCTGCCCACTGTGTCCATGGCAACAGCCCCCAAAACCTCACCGTGGTGGCAGGTAACCAATCGGTTTCTTTGTCAAACACCGAATTAACTTGCGAGGTTCTTCTGAACTGTTTGTGTGTGAATCTGTTCGTAGTCTCTCGGGTTCGCTCGTCTTGTCTCGTTGAACGGTTTCTTCTCCGTTACCAGGGGAACACAACCTGGACATCCAAGAGGGCACTGAACAGAAGGTGCCCGTTTCCATGGCAATCGCCCACGAAGGCTACGCTCCAGCGACGGGCGACAGCGACGTGGCGTTGCTGCGGTTAAGTCGTCCCGTCACCTTGAACCGCCACGTCATCCCCGTCTGCCTCCCGACCAAGAACTTCACCGAGCAGGAGCTCCTGCTGACCCGCTACCACACCGTGTCCGGCTGGGGCAAGAGGACCACCGGGGGCAACGCTGTGAACCCCGGTGGCCTCCGCGTTGACCCGTTTGTCTCCCCTGTCCTTCGCAGGCTTACCGTCCCCATCATCCAGAACTCCCAGTGCTCCCAGAGAACCCAGTTCAACTTCACCGCCAACATGCTGTGTGCCGGGTACCTGGAGGGTCGCCACGACAGCTGCCGCGGAGACGACGGGAGCCCGCTGGTGACGCTCTTCGGCTCCACCCACTTCCTGACGGGCGTGGTCGGCTGGGGGCGGGGCTGTTTACACCCGGGGTATTATGGGGTGTACACCAGCATGGCCAACTTCGTCGACTGGGTGGAGGGCACCATAAAGGACCTGCCCGTCATGACGGCGTCTGACATGTTAGAACAGAAAGTAGTTTGAAAACAGAGGATGTTTAGGATGATTGTGATGTTCAAGTGCTTTAATTTTCCAGTTTCCTTCACAGATTTTTCTTTGTTCTGTGTTGTCATGTTTTGTAAATCTTGTTCTCTATAAAATAAAAGTATTAAGATACAACTGACTCCCGCCTACTGAATGATTCAGTACTGAACTTGGAAATAACATGAAGTCTGTTGAACCTCTAAACAACAACAAATGTGTGCTAAAGTTGTTGTTTTTCATATTTATGTGCTCAACTTTATTATTATCAATATACTGATTATTAACTCATATTTTGTCTAGTTTCTACTTTTAATATAGTAAATATTGTTGTATTTTGTAATTGTGGTAAAGCAACTTTTACTTTAGTAAAAAACAACCAAATATTAAATACTTAGTTTGAGGATCAGCAGCTGATCAATGTTTCATTCCGCAGAGTAAATATTGATCAGAGCAGCCCCCTGAGCTGATTGGCTGCAGTGCAGGAAGTGGTGTTGACCTCAACGTCGGGTCAGTATTTGAAAAGCCTCATTTACTGTAACCCCCCCCAGAGATCAGATCAAGGACAAAGAAACAAAACATAAAACCAGACAAATCAAACAACGCTGTGTTAACAAGATGACCTCATTAAAATGATGGAAAACATGACGCAAATATAAGATATGTTTGCTTTAAAAGTTACTTTGAAATCATCTAAACAGTCATTTCTTGCACACTGTTACGTTTACAGTGCTTTACGTTTTAAATCTTAATTTGTAAAGTAACTAAAGTTATTAGTTAAAAGTTATAATAGTTTCTTAATACATGAAAATCCCGCCAGTCTGGAGCTTCTGATTGGATGTTTCTGCCAGCAATGCACTCTGGGACTTGTAGTTGGATCTCTGGTGCAGTAGTCTGTCTCTTTATCAGTGACGCGGGATATTTTTGAGCTCAGCAGGAAGTCCGGACGCTGCAGATAGGAAGTCCCGCTCGGTCCGATCAGTGCAGCTTCAACATGTCGACACCTCTCACCCCCCCTCTGTTCATACAGGTCATTGCCCTCTCTGCCACCCCTCCTCTCTCCCTCTCTCCACATTCAGACTCCATTACTTCCACCCAGCACACTGAGGTCTTTCCAGCCGAGCTCACCATCCACCTGGGGCCATGTTTTGTAGTCACCGCCTGTCCCTCGGCCTCCTGCTGCTCCACCTGGCCACCGCTCACGTAGGTACGTTTGCTGAAATCTAAACTTGAAGGGACGAGGAGGAGGAGGAAGAGGAGGAGGAGGGTAGCGAGCAGGACTATGGAGTTACAGCAGGGTGGAAAAGATGCACCACCATGTCGAGTGTGTGTTTTGGTGTTTGGTGTTGTGGAGGAGGGGGGGTTGAGTGGTGATTGGCGGCTGGCAGGTGACACATGACCCCGGTCCCATTGTGATGTCAACAGATTAGATTTTTGATGATTGACAGCTCTTTCCTTCTGCCGGACACGATTGGTCGTCTTCTTTCTTTCTTACAAACCAGAAAATCAAAGATTGAACCCTGTTATTTTGTAAGTGATGTCTTTCCAACACTTCATGTCTGTTGTCTCCACAGTCTTCCTGGACGACAGGACCGCCAGTCAGGTGCTGACCCGGCGGAGACGAGCTAACAGCTTCTTCGAGGAGGCTAGAAAAGGCAACATGGAGAGGGAGTGTTTGGAGGAGCGCTGCAGCTGGGAGGAGGCGCGAGAGATCTTCGAAGACAAACAGAAAACTGTATTAACCTCCTGCAACTACACACCAAAACACTGCTGCCAAACTAAATCCATCGTAACAAAGAAACACAAAGATAACCATGGAAGATCTTATTTGTTTAGCCAGAGTCAAATCACAAGATGTGGATCCTAGTTTAGCCTAGCTTAGCACAAAGACTAGAAGCAGGGTTCTTGGTGTATTTTGTAGATGTAAAGCTTGCTAGCAACCAAGATCCAACATATATATGTAAGAAAAGACAGATGTGAGCCTCATTAAATTTTAAATCTCTAGGATTAAATTTCAGATCCAAACTGAAAGAATTTGTATTTTATGCTCCATAAACGGCCCAAAAACCTGGATTAACTTTCACTGTGATACACTGATCATATTTTAACAGTTTTTCTTATTGCAGGATGAATTTTGGGCCAAATACGTTGGTAAATATATTTGTTCAGTGTTTTCAAAATTACTAATCAGTAAAAATGTGCTATAAGGAAATGTAGGTATTTAGGGGTGATATCAGGCGCTTTAACAAAAACAGGGAACAAATCTTTAAGAAACAAATTTTAAAAAAGTAATCAAACCCCAAACTAATCTATGTAAAGCCTGCAATGTATTAACCAACATGTACTAGTACTGAAAGTAAATCTCCTCAGCAAAACTCATCTGATTGGATCGGTTTGTCCTGCAGATGGCGACGCGTGCGAGTCGATGCCCTGTGCTCATGGAGGCCTTTGCAAAGACGGAATCGGTAGCTACACCTGCTACTGCCAGGCCGGGTACCAGGGCTTCAACTGTGAAATCGGTACAGAACCACAGTCCTCTGGACAGTCGGGCTTTAGCAAACCCCCGAATGTCCTTTCACTTTGTAAGCAGTCTTAAAGTGACAGAAGGTTGTGGATCTACTGGTCCGGGAAGGGTTTCTTTCCCAAATCTGGATTCCCATTTCAACTTTTCCTCAATGTTACTTAACATAGGAACACAAGACTCTCTTGGACAACGTGACAATCCCATAGGTTTAGTTTAAGGGGAGGGATGGTTGGGATATGGGAAAGTTTTGGTAAAACTCCAGAGGAACTTCTGTTTTCTGTAGCTGCTGAAGAAAACTTTGGTTTCTGAAAGAGACTGTCAGGGGGATTGGGTGCTTCTACCAAAGCCGATTGTGGGATTGTGGGATGATTCCTCACAATTTATGCTCAGTGCGAATGCAGGAAGTAGTGTGTCCTTTATATAGAAAGTAAGAGTAGTGCATAGACCCCCTCACAGACTTGCCATTAATGTTTGTTAACTGTAACCATGGTCTGATACCATACCTGCCATGTGTAGACATTGATATCATGACACATATTCCAGGGTTTTGAGGAATCATCCAATATAGATATTCTTGTCCAGCAGCAGGGCTGTGCTACCTGGTGGGTGGTTCAACGCCTGAGTCCTGGTCTTGACAGTGTTTCCTATGTTTTTGCAGTTATTCCTGAGCTCTGCGAGAACAAAAATGGCGGCTGCGAACACTTCTGCAATGTAGTCACAGGAAGTGTTAGGTGCTCCTGCGCTGACGGATATTTCCTGGCATCAGATCACAAATTCTGCAACTCCAACGGTGAGAGAGACTCAAGAGTCAACGTGATCTTTTATTGGTCTCAGTTCAGTCGAGTGCCATGTTGAGGTATAATATTCTGCCCAACGTGATGGTCCTCAGGTGAAGACTCTGTGACCTTCTAACCATTCCTGCAGCACCACTATCAGAATCTAATTGACAATGCTTCCTTTTCAATATTAAAACAGCCAACGTGGTTCTTTTAGTGATTAAACCCTTTGGTTTTCAAACACTGACCTCTAAACTTCACATGAACTCTTGCAGAGACCTTCAAATGTGGCGCCGTCATCACCGGAAACATCCGGACTGTTTTCAGGTACGAGAGGCTGAACGCAACGGAGGAGAGCGTTGCCGGGTCAAACCTGACGAACCTCAACACCAACGTTCATCCCACAGAGTCCTCACTTTCTAACAACAGTCAGATTTTGCCGGAAAACATGGTTTTTGAGGAAATAGTCACCTCTCAAATGGCGGGTATGAACCGTATCGTAAACGGAGAGGACTGTCCACCAGGAGAATGCCCGTGGCAGGTAGAGATGCTTTCGGATCATGACCTTTTTGTGATGATGAGTTGTTCTGTTATGAGAAAATAAAATAGGCATCGCAGAGAGGTGTTTGACACCTTTGTCACGGAGAGCCGTTCAGGCAGCAGGGAAAAGACCCTGTGCAGACAGATGTCAAAGGTTTATTATTAAACACAAAAAAATTAACTTACAGGGCAGGTGATCCACGATACAGGTAACAAAAGGCTCCAGGGAAAGACCAAAGGCAAACATAAGAAAGAATGAACCAACAGAGAACAAAGGGAAGGGACTGGTGTGTATAGGGAAGTCTAACGAGGGAATCTGAAACAGGTGAAAACAATCAAGAAGAGAGAACAGGAACTGAACAGAAGTACTTCACACCTTCTGACACACCTGGGAGTATCTTAAGTATCTTAAGACTACACCTGAGATTCCTTTATTCACACCACGTCTATTATTGTCCAAGTGTCCGTTATTATTATTGCTTTTGCATGGACACCAGGAAGTACATTTAGACATCTGGAAGACACCTGGAAGTCCATGACTGTAAGTGTTTTTTGTCCCATCTCGTCCTCGCAGGCTCTCCTCGTGAACGAGGACGACCAAGGGTTCTGCGGAGGAACCATCCTCAACGAATACATCATCCTGACCGCCGCCCACTGCATGAACCAATCACGCTACTTCTACGTCAAGCTCGGTAGGTCTGACTAACCAATGACCATCAGCTGAATCACTCGATGGGTTACGTCGATTATGTGAAATACAAGTGTTATTTCTGTGCATTCAGGTGAGTTTGACGTGTTGGTGAACGACGGTCATGAAGCTACACGTTATGTAGAAACAATTATCACCCACAATAAATACAGACCGGAGACCTATCACAATGACATCGCTCTCATCAAACTGGCGAAGCCCATCAAGTTCACCAGGTTCATCGTGCCGGCGTGCATACCGGAGCAAGATTTTGCTGAAAAGGTGAACCTTTAAACAAGTCATAAACTCACATATTTAAAAGAATAGCTCAGGATTTTGGGAAACAAAGATATTTTCTTTCTCAGCGAGAGGCAAGAAGATTGAAACCACTCTCAAGTCTGTACGGCAGCCGGTTAGCTTAGCTTAGCATTAAGACTGTAAAGAGGGGAAACATAACAGATAGTTACTGGTTTGGACCAAGACATAATCTGGCACATAATTACTAAACAGAAAAATGGCGAATGGTCATTTTCAGACGTTCAGACTGTTTTTTAAGACGTGAGAGACGAGACATAAAGTGCCAACTAGTGTATTTAACAAATGTTGCAGGAGAAAACACATTTCTCCTCTTACAGGTGCTGATGCGGCAGCAAGACGGTATGGTCAGCGGTTTCGGCCGTCTCGGCGAGGGTCGGCAGCCGTCCACCATCTTGCAGCGTCTCACCGTGCCCTACGTGGATCGGCACACCTGCATCGAATCCACCCAATTGCGCATCTCGACCCGCATGTTCTGCGCCGGCTACGACACAATAGCCAAAGACGCCTGCCAGGGTGACAGCGGCGGGCCGCACGTCACCCGCTACCACAGCACCTATTTTATCACCGGCATCGTGAGCTGGGGCGAAGGCTGCGCACGCAAAGGCAAATACGGCATCTACACCCAGGTGTCCAAGTACATCCCCTGGATCCATGAAGGCATCAAGAAGCTGGTGCACACACAGAAGGCTGGCAGCCGGGCGAAGAGGCACCACGGCGCCATCCAGAGGCTGGTTCTGTAAGACAACGGGTTGAATTAATTTTCAAATCATTGCTGAAGTCCACTTTGAGCCTCTAATGTAATCATCGATTTTATGTTTGACACTTCAACACACAAACGTTTTAGAGACATTACTGAAATTCTTAAAGCTGCATTAATTCATTTTGTTGGCCACTTGGGGGCAGAAGAACAGCCTGTAAACACAACAGCTGACATATTATCAGCTTATGTTGCCACCAGCTGCCCACTTCCACCAGCAACATGATCATCCCGTTCACATTGCTTATAATTACTCACGGGGTTCCTCAAGGTTCTGTTCTCGATCCTTTATGTTTTCTATTTGGTTAAAGCTGCAGTCATTTCGTCCACTTAAGGCAGCAGAACAAACCAGAAACATAATTATGCCCACCTTTAAATTCTGTCTGTTTTCATGTATTTTTTATTAGTTACTGCCAGAAATGAGCTTTTTCAGCTGAATTTGAAGCAAATAAAGAAATAATACAACAAAAGTCTGACGCATGATGTTTTTGTGGGATTCAAACTAAAATATTCTACCTGATATATGATGTTCGCTGCATCTGGTGGATTGGAAATTTAGCTAAAGCTTGTGTTTTATTTATAATAACTATTGCTGTTATTTCAGCACAATAAGTCCAGTTATCGTCAGAAAATGCTAACAATCTCAGGTTCCAGCTGTTGTACTTCATTGTAAACTGGCCTGTCGGACCAAAACACTTTATTTGAAGACGTCACGTTGGGCGTCAGACATTTTATAGATTGAATTATTAGTTGATTAATTGGAAAATCTTAAAGAAAATGAAGTTGTCACTCATGAACCAATAAAACAAGACATTCAAAGTCACCACTTAGGACTCTGGGAAATTATTAAATTCATATTTTTGTATTTTCTGAAACAATTAATCAACAAATTCTGAAAATCAAGAGTGAAAACAATCGTTAGTTGAAAATAGCAGGTAAATATTATACGTTATAATGTTAGCATGCTCGTGTTAGCATTTAGCTCAGCCGTACAGAGATGCTAGCACGGCTGCAGACTGACAGAATTAGGATCTCAGCGTTTCCTGGAAGCTGCAGTTCGATTCTGCACAAGTTATTATGGGATTGTGGAAAAATAAGATAAATCATCTGCAGGTTTCAGACTTGTGGGTTTCAGCAGAGCCACAATAATAAAAACACTGTGTCCTTCTTTTATTCCCGTTCTTTCGATTTTCTGATGAAACTCCTCCATGTTTACCTCAAATAAACAAACCTGAGTGCTGAGAGTTCAGAGGTCGTCGCTGCAGCTGGTTTTGTGTGGTTTGCAGAGGCCAGAGTCCACTGCAGGAACACAGCGGTTACAGAACGCTGTTTATTTGTACTTTTAACTCTTCATAGAAAACCCACGTCACCTGCGCAGGTGAGAATCTGACGCCTGCGTGAAGACGAAGGAGTTTAAAAAGCTGAGATGAGACGTGTAATGGCAGCGCACGTGAGCCTGTAGACCGACTTTTTATACTCGATTACATTTCTGATGTTTGGTTGAAGCTTTTCAAACAATAAGACATCTTTTTTGGTTTTATAATCAGATTTAAGGTCCCGCCCTGTTTCTTGTTTGATGACTCAGAGTAAGTGTGTGTGTGTGTGTGTGTGTGTGTGTGTGGCAGTAGAGTCAGTGTCATGGCGGTCAGCATCATGTCGGCTCGCTGTCGAGCGTCCGTTCTGTCTCTCTCCTTCCTTGCCTGCTTCCTTCAGGTCCTCCTCATCCAAGGACAAGGTAACACCTACGACCTCTGACCCTTTTACTTCCTGTCGGTTCAGATTTCACGTGTCGACGGATTATTCTCTCATTTTAAAAACAGACACCAGTTGACCAATGAGGCAGGAAAGAGTTAAATGTAAACATCTTTATATTAGAAGTTAAAGCTTGTGAAAGTACGGTGGTCTGTTGAAATATGTAAATGTGTCTCGGAACAAATCACGTTAAAGTCGTGATCATTACTTATTAATAACACTTTGATGCTTTCAGTAGAGTTTCCTGATAATTCACATGGTTTTAGTGGTTCTTGTTGCTCTTCTTCCAGCACTGGTCATGATTAAAAACTAACATGTGACTGTTATTAGTAATAACATATTGATCTGTGTAGATTCTGACTGTAAACAAGACAGTCGATCAGATCTTTAGCATCAGAGCGAGTAGTTACCGGCTCCACTGCTGCCTCCAGTGTTTCAGGCTCGTGGGACCCACGACGTGTTCCTGCGGTCCAAACGGGCCAACATGTTCCTGGTGGAGGAGATCCTGCAGGGGAACCTGGAGCGGGAGTGTTACGAGGAGCTGTGCAGCTACGAGGAGGCCCGCGAGTACTTCGAGGACACCGACAAGACGGTCAGACTCCGATGCAACGAGTGGACTTTCTCTCGTTTTGTGCTCAAAATAAAAAGTGGGTGTTTGTTTGTCCGCAGATCGCCTTCTGGACCGTTTACTTCGGTGAGTTTTTAACCACAAACACAGAAAGAAACTTTTATTTTTCTACTTTTAATCAGTTTAAAACCTTCAGATGAATAAATGTAATTTCTAACGACTATTTAGCGTAAGAAGTACTCAGAACAAGTACTGATACTTCAGTGTAGAAGTACAATGTAGAAGATGTGTGTGTGTCTCAGACGGGGACCAGTGTCAGCCCAACCCCTGCCTGCATGGAGGCATCTGCACCGACAGAGTGGGGGGGTTCCACTGCTCCTGCACCGCCCCCCACCACGGACCGGCCTGTGAACTGGGAGCCCTGGGGCTGGGGGGGGCAGGAGGAGCAGCAGCAGGAGAGCCGCCCTCAGCGTCACAAACCACCAGACCAGGTTCGACCACACCCACAGGCCACGCCCACACAGAGGGGCGTGGCCTGTGCACCAAAAACCCGTGGTGCATTCAGGGGATGTCCGCGTTTGAACGCCTCCGTCTCGTTTTCTCTCGCCTGCTTCAGAAATCTCAGAGTGTCCGACCGAAGGTCCGACCGCGTGTCACCAGCTGTGCACGGCGTCCTACCACAGCTTCTCCTGCTCCTGCATGCCGGGATTCGAACTACAGAGCGACCGGCGGAGCTGCCTGCCTGCAGGTCTGACCCCCCCCCTCAAATCAAACTCACTAAAGCAGCACGATGTGCAAACCAGGGAACTAACAGAGTCTCTGCCCCCAGTGGAGTTCCCCTGTGGACGTCTTCCTGACAAGTTCAACTCAACAGCGTCAGTGTGTCGCCATGGAAACTGCCCCTGGCAGGTAAGATCCCGTCAGCCAATCACAGCGAGGTGTCGGCCCTGCTCCCCAGAGGATGGACCCTTTAGGACACATTGACTCCGTGTCGTTTCCTCAAAACAAACTACACTATATTATATTTATATATCATTCATATAGAGACTGGTGTTTGTTTTCTGCCTCCAGGTGTCCCTGATGAACAGCAGAGGGGTGGAGCTGTGTGCCGGCACGGTGCTGGGGCGGCGCTCTGTCCTGACCGCCGCCCGCTGCCTCTTCCTGGACTCAGAGTCCAGCCCGCGACCCTCCAACTTCTTCGTGGTCACAGGTATTCAACCTAATTAAAATTAACGTCTTTCTCTAATGAAATAATAATTAGATTTAATATTTAATATCTCGCAGGCGATCAGAAGACGTCCGTCTCTGTCCGGGCTCTTTACGTCCACAGCCGCTTCCATCCAGACCACCACGACAGCGACCTCGCCCTCCTGGAGCTGGCCGGCCTCCTGCCCTTTAGCCCCGCCCTCATCCACCTGTGCCTGCCCCCGAAGGAATTCAGCGAAAACATCCTGATGCATTCTGGGAGGACGGGAGTCAGTCGGACCCAGAAACTGGTCTACATGACGCTGGACGAGTGCCGCAGTCAGCTGAACGTCTCGCATCCGCTCAGCAACAAAATGTTCTGCATGAGGAGGCAGAATGGAGCAGCGGGGAGGCAGAATGGACCTGGAGGGAACCGAAAGAGAGTCCAAAGGAGCATAAATGGAGCTTCAGAGTACCAGAATGGCGCCCATGGAATGCTGAATGGATCTTTAGGGAACCAAAGTGGAGCCCAAGGTAGAGCATATGGACCTTTAGGGAAGCAAAATGAGGCCCAGAGAAGCCAGAATGGACCTTTAGGGAACAGAAATGGAGCCCATGAGCGGCTGACTGGACACTCAGAGAACCAGAACCAATCCCAAAATGGAGCCCAAGGGATGCCAAATGGAGCAGAAAACAGAAACAGCGGGAGTTCAAAGATTCAGAATCCCGAGCGCTCAGAAGCTGACGGCAGTCCGAGGTCAAAGGTCAGCGGCAGGTTGTGTGGCGGCCTGCTGCCGGGGTCGCCCGTTGTCTCGGTGCAGCAGGGGACGGCGTTTCTGACGGGGCTTCTGATGTCGGCGCCGCCGTCCGCAGGCTGCGATGGCGGCGGTCTGGTGTTCACCAAACTCTCCCGCTACCTGGGCTGGATCAGACCGAGGCTGGAGGCCGCCGAGGATCACATGACCCCCCAAGTCAGCCAGTACCCCGAGAACCGCTAACAACCCGCCCAGCGGCGCCAGTCTGGACTGATCTCATGTTTTATTCTGACAAACTTCCTGTTTAGAACATTTTCCTGGAAGTCAAAATGTAAATGTTGATAATTTTGACAATAAACGCAGTTTTTTTAAACAATTTTACTTCAGAAGAATCTGAAACTGTATAAAACTGTGCAACTAAATCTTTGTTTTGAAGTCAAGTGTAACTTGAACCTTTCCGTTATTTAACTTCAGTTCAGAAAGTAGAGACTCCACTACCCATAATGCACCATGCAAAGCCTCCAGGGAACAGCTTGTGGTAATAACATGATCAATAACCAATCTGAAAGGCGCTGTACAAACCAGAATCTGTTTATTCATCATTTTTTACAGTACAAAATAAAAAAACAAAACAAAAGCTTCCTGTGGAGCGTCGCCGCCAGAGGGGATTGTGGGAAACGTAGTCTAGGAGACAGAGGACAGAGGAGGGAACGGGTTCTGTTTACTGACCACAAGCTTCTGGTGCTGGTGGGAGATGTAACCTTTGATGTGACCCTGCGGAGACAGAAACCAGACGTCTACTTCCTGTCTGCATGTGTGTGTGTGTGTGTGTGTGTGTGCGTGCTCTCACCATGTAGATGAGGTTGGCCAGGATGCACTGCACCTCGTCCAGGTCTACGTCCTCCACCTGCATCATCTTCAGAGCCACCAGGAAGGCGTCCAGAGGCAGCTGGTGAGTCCTCAGCAGCAGATACCTGCAGGCGGGAGCAGGCGAGGTCAGCGAGCGGCCGGTGTTCATGTTCAGGAATCAGACTCACGGCATGAAACCAGCGAGCAAGAAGAAAAGGATCCAAATCAACCTGAGATCCTCCCACAATGCATTTTAGCAGCTGAGATTACTGTGCGTTATGCTAGTAGATAGCTAGGCTAACGTAGCCTGCAGAGGCTGCAGTACCGCGGGGAACCAGCAGGCGGCGCTGGACTCACACTTTCTTGAAGAGGTTCCTGTAGGTGATGATCTTCAGCTTCTCCAGGATGAGGAAGATCCCGCAGCGGATGAAGAAGGTCTCGTGTTTGGACAGGGCCTCGTTCAGCAGCAGCAGGTTCCCCTCACTGACACACACACACACACACACACACACACACCTGTGAGGTCACCTGGCAGCGTGATGTCACTTCCTGTGTGACTCCTCCAGCTCTGCTCACCTCACGCCTCTGGTGACGTCTGCAAACTGCTCGAGGTCGTACTTCCTCAGGAGCTGATGAGTCGGCATGTGACCCTGAAACAGCAGCAACAACCTGCATTACACCGGGACCAGGACCAGGACCGGGACCAGGACCGGGACCAGGTTCAGGTTCAGGAGTTCCTTACCAGCAGCATCTTGACGGGCAGCAGGTAGATGAGGATCATCCTCTTGTTCTTCTGACTGGATCGATGGCAGTGATGGAAGGAGAAGGACAGGAACTCCTCGGCTGCACAGACACACGGTCAGTACTGCAGTACTACTACAGTAATACTACAGTACTGCTGCAGTAATACTACAGTAATACTACAGTACTGCTGCAGTAATACTACAGTACTACTACAGTACTGCTGCAGTAATACTACAGTACTGCTGCAGTAATACTGCAGTAATACTACAGTAATACTACAGTAATACTACAGTAATACTACAGTAATACTACAGTAATACTGCAGTAATACTACAGTACTACTACAGTAATACTACAGTACTGCTGCAGTAATACTACAGTAATACTACAGTAATACTACAGTAATACTGCAGTAATACTACAGTAATACTGCAGTAATACTACAGTAATACTACAGTACTGCTGCAGTAATACTACAGTAATACTACAGAAGTACTGCAGTAATACTGCAGTACTACTGTAGTATTACTGTAGTATTGTAGTATTACTGCAGTACTACTGCAGTACTGCAGTAATACTGCAGTACTGCCGTACTGCAGTATTACTGCTCACCTGGCTTGAAGTCGCTGTCGAACATGGCCTTGCGGCCCACGTAGTACTTGTATGTGACCTTCTGAGCCGGACTGTAGTCGTTCTTCAGGTTGGAGCTGTCGATGGCTCTGATCAGAGGCTTGCACAGGTGCAGCTTATTGATCTGATTGATTATTAATACATGAAGTGAGAGTTACTGAAGCACGACGACTACTTCACTGTTTAGAATCAAACATTAGAACTTGTCTCACAGCGACAACGTCTCACTCTGGACCTGTTCTTTTTCCTTCATGTTACTGTCTCACTCTCACTCTGTGT
>JAVQJL010004411.1:0-25917 GCA_036024295.1 Nannoperca obscura
GTCATGATTGGCTTCACTTGTGTATGTAGGTCAAGGGTCAATGAGCTGAACAAACAAATGTTGTGTTCCAATAATTAATGCTAAAGGTATTCAAATCAATAAAACAACAAGGGTGCCTAAATTTACGTACCTGCCTACTTTTGTTTAAGTAATTATTGCACACTTTCTGTAAATCCTATAAACTTCATTTCACTTCTCAAATATCACTGTGTTTGTCTGCTGATATATTTAACTGAAATTGCTGATCCGAACAACCAATGATTTATTAAGGAAAATCTTGAAAATGATCAGGGGTGCCCAAACTTTTGCATGCCACTGCAATATCACACTATATCAGCATACCTATACTGTAGGGCCTGGGGCCAATTCAATTCTGCTTTGTCCACAAAACATCCTGAATCTTCATATCCTGGTGATGTTTGACTGCGCGCTCCACCCTCTTCCTTGTTTTCATGTAGAGTGATGAACAGATGTAGGTAAACAGTTGGTTTCCCCTGTGACGCTGCATTAATCGTAATTTCATGGGTTAAAAGAGCAAAGTCGATGAGGAGGAGAAATTCTCATCCCATTATCGGCTCAGAGGTGCAAAGTGAACGCATCAGCGATGAAGCCAAGCATAAAGATGATTACTGCACTACTAGAGCCCCTGATGATCCACATTGTTCCAATTACAAACTCCTCTTAAAAGCTCAGGGATTAACTGAAGACAACTGTTAGACTAAAGTGGATTTCTTCCACCTTGTCCACCATTGCTCATTGTCATAATGATACATGGCCTGATGAGATCGTTAGTGCTGACAAAAGGCCTCCATCTTCACTCTTTTATTCCTTGTATCTCTTTCAGGGAATCTGAGAGACAAATACATCACCCTCAGTATTGAAAGCACATAAATCTTGTTTTAAGAGGCTTGTCTTTCCTCAGATTCTGTCAGACAAAGGTGGAGGTTTTTATTTATTACCTCAATCCTTATTTGGTTGGCTATTGTGTGTTCACCAAAATAATAGTGTTATTGATCAGCACGGATACACCTTATAATCAGTGGTAATAAAGATAAAGCTGTAGGGGGGAGGGGGGAGGCAGAGGAGCTCTAGTGTTTTACTATAGAACTCAATTCTACCAGTCTTTTACTGCAGTTCATACATATGCTGTGTTTTTTATACCACATGAAAGGTGTATGCCCTAATTTTCTCAGTTTTACATCACAATTCCTGCTTTATGAACTGGTTAAAGTTTGGATGAATTAACCAGGTAAATTCTGTTAACACCACATCACTTGCCTTGTCTCCTGGCCTAAGGATTTTTATTCCTTATATGTACAATACAAGATGTGAAGTGAAATGTGCAATATGAAGACAACAAAGGATATGCCATGGAGGACAGTTCTGCAGTCTCCTTCCTGATGGCAGCAGGCTGAAGAGGCTCTGTGAGGGGTGGGTGGGGTCCGTTGCAATGCAGAGAGAGAGAGAGAGAAGCCGCAGCATGTGCACGCGCCGCCAGTTACCATGGTGGTAATTCTTACTAGCGGTCTAAAAACATTCGCAAAAGAAGGACTTCAAATAAGGACTAGATAGAAAGAATATGAACCAGTGGTGTCAATCAATAAAAAAATGTAATTGAGTTTATCACGATAATAGGCTGTGATTAATCATGATTAATCACATTTGAAATACCTTTTTTTTGGGGGGGGGGGTAAAACAAGGTGTTGGAAAAAAGAAATACATGACAAACTGGTTAGAGGAATCAGAGTTCTTTTTACTTTATTATAACATCTCAGCTTAGTTCTGATGATTTCTGAATTAGAATCTTTTAATTTTGCAGAGTAGTGTCTCAGGACTTACCCTGACTGCACTCTGTCAGTGTAGTCTGACGTACACGGCTTGGTCCTGTCTCACTGCTAGCATCTTTGCTAACATCGGCAAAGATGTGCTTTGCCCGTAGATGGTACTTCAGACTTGTTGTGCTTCGGTGGAAACACAGTTCATCACTGCAATTTGTGCACCCAACTTTGGTTTTATCTAAACCTCCATTTGGAAGCTTTTTAAAACTAAATTTGCCGTTCAGCACACTGGCAGGTGTCTCCTCAGTCATCGTGTTATCTGCGTTCACCGCGACTTTTAGTAATTCAGTCAGGTAAAAATTTGTGCTGGAATTATGGGAGGAAGTTGGGGTCAAACTTGGTAAAACGATTAATTAGCGTTAAAATTTTTAATCGTGTTAATATTTCCAGATTAATCTCAAGCGTTAACGCGTTAGCGTTGACAGCCTTAATATGAACATCAAGTGTGTAAGGGAGTAGGGGAGCTAAGATGGTATGTTGGTTCCCTAGCTTGGGGCCTTTGCAGAATCAGAGTTCACAATCTTAATGACGTGAAGAAAGAGACTTTTCAGAGTCTTTGTATGTTGGTTTTTAGACATCGGAGATGTTTGCCTCTTAGCTGAGAGTCCATTGCAGGTGTAGTAAGAGTCCTTCAGAATCTGATGTGCTCTGGCTCTGTGCCACTTTGTGTCCAGGTCCAGAAGAGTAGTGAGTGGTGCACTGATGGTACGCTAAGCTGATTGCACTATCACTTGAGGTGATATGGGTGCTGCATAGTCTTCCTTTGCAGTCACAGATCATGATGAACTGTCATCAGCAGTTATCTTTGCGGACATGTGGGCCTCTGTGGAGCTAGAACTCGTTTACACTCCACTCAGTTTACATTTATTCATACACATAGTGAAACAAAGATTGCAATCATAAGTCAGAGTTTCTTCTTAGATCAGATTTGTCACATTGAGCTGTGTCCTCTTTTAACCCATAAGAACCCAGACCCATTTCCCCTGAAATGGGGGATATACCACAGATCAAGTGGACCACATAGAACACATTTCTGGTGGGTTTAAAAAAAACCCGCTGATTATTACCAAAGATCTGTGTTGTTTTTTATATGTTACATTTACAGCATTTACACAACAAATATCAAAATTGTGACTTTAATAGTGAGGTTTAACAAAAAATAATTTATTAGTATGCTTAACGTCACAAAATATGCAAACTGCATCAAAATAAATAACAGTGCCTCATTGGGGGCATCCTCAACAACCAACTGTAGCACAGAAAAATAAACAGACTTAAGAAACATAAATTGTGTCACAAAACAGTAAAATGCTGAAAAGAAACAAAACCTTTGTAATATCAGAACCATGTCTGAACCATTTTCTAGGGTCTTCAGCTGTTAAGTAGCTTCAGCTGGTTAGCCTAAGCCACGTGGTAAGATTTGAAATAATTTCGTTCTTCAGTGAAGCAAATACGTACATCGCATTTCTCACAGAGGGTGGTAGTTGCATTGATTTAGCAGAATTTGCAGCGGCCATGCTTGTCACATTTCACAGGCCAATGTGCAACTTGGCCAGTACCAACATCATCTGGAACGCCAACACGAACTCTCTTGGGCAGTGGTGGTGGAGGGGTGGCATTGAGTGATGGGCGGCCTCTTTGTGCCTGTCAAAGAATGAGGCTAGTGGCAACCTCTGCCTGGAAGCTCCTTTGTTTCAGTGGCTTTTGGACACCAAGTAGTTTACAGTTACAGCGGTAGATCAACCAAGCATTAACAACTCCTAACATGATGGTGTGCCAGAACAGGTAGAGTTACCACCTCGGTGAACTCAGGTGGTACTTGTACCTTGCAATGCATCCATCAAGGAGGTCTACACCACCCATGAACGTGTTGTACTCCTTCACAGTGTGTGGCCTGTTGACCTCCACAAATGCCTTGTCTGATTTGCTCCAGTGTTGAGCTTTGTCTTGAGGCTCAACTGCGCAGTAGGATGAGATCAGGGTTACAGATTTGTTGTCATACCACTGGACAATGACCATACCTTCTTTTTCCACTCTGGCATCAACAGATCCTCTGCCTCTCTTGGCAAGACTTTTCTCATTTTCAAGCTGACAACCAGCCAAGCGATTGCCACGCAGTGTTCCCACAAAGTAGATCTGTCGCTGAAGAAGCTTGAAGCTAAAGTTCTTTTCCCAGTGCCACTGGAAAATCACAGAGGATTCATGAGGAATAACAGTGGCTCCAAATTTTCATACCCCAAGGGTGCAGCTTGCCCCTCACATACTGTCTTATTGGACTGTGTGTTCCTCTGAAGGACACCATTTGCTCATCAATAGAGTTGTGCTCTTCAGGGGTGATTTCCAGGCATTGTTTGCGAAACATATCCAACCATGGCTGGATCTTCAAACATTTATCCTCAGCTTGCCTGTTTGACAAATCAGTGTTGTCAGTAAAATGCAGAGTTGCCAGCAGGGTCTGAAAACGGTTATGTAACATGATGTCAGCCACCATGGGACACATTGTGTCATTTTCCCAGTATGCACGATTTCCCGTCAGTTGGCAAAGACCCATGCGCAGGTAGAGGCCAATCAATATATCCAGTTCTTTTACAGTGGTGTTAACATTGTTGTGATGTTCAGATTTTTGTACACTGTACAAATTTGTTTGTTCCTTCAGTAACTCAAGCATTTCTGGTGTTATGAACTTTCTGAAGTACTACAAAGGACTAAGAAGATTGTCTGGATGTGTGGCATGTGGTCCTTTGAATGTGCATTCAGATGCTTCAAAAGGTTTCTTTCTCCAAGAAAATGTTTTTTTCCCTTGGACAGTTCCATCCTCAAACGGATGCATTTTGCTGCCATGGGTTCATGTTTGATTGTGGTACTTCATCTAAATCACCTGATTCACCACTATCTGAATCACCACACTAACTTGACTCATCACTCTCCAGGTCTTTGCTATTGGGAATGTATGTAAGGTCATCAGGGTCTTCATCTGAGCTACCGTCACATCCCTCAAACACAATATCATCTCCAATGATAACTTCCAGGGCCTCCTGAAGAGTGTAGCGCTTGTTCTTTTTCATACAAAAATAAAATAAAATAAAAAATAATAAGAATAAGACAATTTCATTGAAATCGGACCAGCATAGGATAGTACAATTTTGTTAGCTTTATGTACAAATATGCAAAAATAGTTTTTTAATATGTTTGATTTAAACTAAATACTTTTTTATTATTATTTGTTGTTATTTTTTCAAATGTTCTTTTAATTGGCCAAAAGAAAAAATATATATATATAATTAATAGAACTAAGTTAATTGAGTTGGTTGTTACTATTTTTCCTATTGTGACATAGGGTCACATCAGATGTTTCATTTTTATTTTCAAGCTAAAAGCCCGATGTGACTTAGATGTACGAGGTTCGTGCCTGTTGAGAAAGTTCATTCGTTACCTGTTAAAATCATTTTTGGTCTAAATCGAGCCTCTCCTGCACTTTCTTTTCCAAAGAGCGGCGTTGAGGCACTGCAACTTCAGACTTACTGCTGGTATTGTCTTGTGAAGAGAGAGGGACATCCATCTTTTGTTTTAATAGTGTCTCATTCGTTCACATGCCAGCACTGCGAAATGAAGCCGTAATTACTGGCTGTAATTGATGTGGTTTTACCACCTCAGACGATACTTCAGCGCTCTCCTCCCCCCTCACTGTATAGGCCCCACTGCTGTTGTTTGCACTATATTTCTGCAGCTATTGATCGCTATTATGGTAAATCCGATGGGCACAATGGAACTCTATCAGCAAAATGCAGGTTAATTATCTCAGGGTCAACCACTTTGGAATCTTCACAAAGAGCTGGTCGTTCTCTCTTTATGGCCTAACATTAAATTGCAAATACAACTTATTATCTGAGTCCTATTATTTTGCTAATAAGGAGGCAGGCTGGCAGTCATTAATAGAAGTTGACCTCCTATTTTCCACAGATTGTATTTCTGAAGTTTTAAACAAGTCAAGACTAATCTGTTCTGTTTCCCATGTTAATTTATTTCCTTTCATTTCATGCCTACTATGTGTATTTTGTGAACTGTGCATTAGAATCAGCTTTTAAATGTATTGACTTACATAATTAAATGAGATGAAAGAGTTTTGTCACTACATATTTAGTTCATATATGAGATGATTCCATCATGTCATAGAAATAGTACATATATAATTAATGAAGCAGTTGCCAGTGGGTGCACAGATAAGACTTTAGAAACAGTTTTTAAAGTTATGCTTCCTGCTGTTAACAGAGCTGTCAGACATTTGACTAGCTCGAGATAAATTGGCCTTATAAGCAGGTGCAGAAGCTTATTGATGGGAGGAACCAAAGTTAATGGAATTGATTGTGGATATTGTGTTTGCGTTCTGCAGGGACTCCAGTGAATCGGATTCCTATCATGGCCAAGCAGGTGTTGGATCTCTACATGCTCTACAAGCTCGTCACAGAAAAAGGCGGCTTAGTGGAAGTCATCAATAAGAAAATATGGCGTGAGATCACCAAAGGCCTTAACCTTCCTACCTCCATTACCAGTGCAGCTTTCACTCTCCGAACACAGTGAGTACAAGCACAGACGATAACCCCAGATGACTGATAACCTGCACTGCTCTCCTAACACCAGGCCAACCACAAGATGAACAAGATCCTTGGGATTTTTTACTTTAATTCATCTGCTATGATCCAAATATGACCATCTCTTTTATTGAAATGCCTATCATAGGCTTATTTGATTGCACTGTCCGGGCAGGAGAAAAGCACAGTCATCTTTACTTTCGGCAGCAGTGGTATGTGTGGTCTATCTGCCAGTCCTGGCTGTGATTCATGGTAATTAAAGTATCATAGATGGCTTGGCATTTAATCTGCAGTCTCGGTGTTGATGGGTTGCTCTGTTTGCACATGATTCCTCACCTCACAATCCCATCTTTTAACCGTAAAGTAGAAAATATTATTAATCATTGTTATTTAATGAAATGTTAGTCTGTAGGTTGAACTGTTTTAACCTTGCAAAAGCTTCTGGAACCAAAGAAAACACTGTTGTTTGACCTGAATGATGCATGTTTGGGAATAGCTAAAGGGGATTTATATGCCCTAAGGACTGAAAGAAAGACAGCTGTTACAATCATATAAAAGAAAGATAATTACCAATGTTGAAGATGTAGGGCTTTTGCAAGAACATCCATTATTGTTAACACAAGATATTTGAAATAAATCTAGTCTAGTCTTCTGCACTTTTTTCAGAGATATATATATAAACAAGTGGCAAGAACAACATACTACATAATCTATATTAATTCAATAAAGAATCTATTGATGTGCACATTCTGTACAGTAGTGATCATGTGAGTAAGTTGCCCCCAAATGACACAACTTTGACTTCTACAGTCATATGATTTATAATAGATCACAACACAACAACGCACAGAAGCATATATTCATGAGTCACAGTGTAACACACAGGTGTTAATGGCTCCTCTGACAGTGAACAGTCTGTTAGCAGCTGGCAGCAGGCTGGATCAGAGGACCACGTTATCAACAAGTGTGGTAGCCAATCAGCCCTTCTCCTCCCTTTCAAAGTAATACACTCCCTGCCACGGTGTCCAAATTATCCAGACCGATCCATCAACAGGAAATTGATGTTTTTATGCAGGGCGAGTGCAAAACCATGCTGCTAAAGGCAAGTGGTGGCCTGTTTTAGGCTGAATTCACTTCAACTTTTAAGAAATACTAAAAGCCAATCCACCACATCTGCGTAATGAACATAGAGTGTACAGCAACAGTTACATTTTTGAAGGCTCAATAATAATTTCCATATGGTTAATTACAATTGGCTGCCTGCAGTTGTCTTACGTTAGTAATTATTAGGTCCAAGGCAAACACTCAGTGTTACGTGGACTTGCAGAATATGTCCATTGGACTTTTGTCAGTTCACACATGCATGGATGTCTTAACGTATGTCCAAGAAAACATCAACATCTGGGAGTCCAGCCAAGACCACCTCTGTGATCCAGGATTGTTCGAAACAGGGTCAGAATTTAAATATCTTTTCAAGACTACATTGAAACATTAAGGATGCTTATGACAGACTCACTATTGGATGTCTGGCCAAGAAAACAGGTAGGGATCAAAATGTAGACCACTTCAAAAAACCTCTCAATGTTTTTTTTAAACATCACAAGCCGTAGCCAGTCATATCACTTTATAAACTAACAACCAGTTCGTTTACATGCACCTAAGAAATCTAGCTGCTGATCAGGTTTTTCTAATTCCATACCCTGAACTGGGTTTTCATCAAGTTTAAGAAGTCTGCCTAACCTGGTTAGTTCAATGCATGTACACGCACTGACTGCAGCTATCAAACGTTTGGTCAAAAGTAACTGCTGTAGATCCTATTTATAATTAAAGGGAGACATGGCATGCACTCTGTACACTGCTAGAAGCCCTGATGTGGACAGAGGACCTTTTTATTGTTTTATTGTTACTTCAATCCCACTCCTGCAAAAAAGATTCTCACAGGTTATCAATCAATCGAAGTGACACAGCCACTAAAACAGCAAGTAGATCATTGAATTCTTGTTTTCCTGTGCAGGTATATGAAGTACCTCTATCCATATGAATGTGAAAAGCGGGGACTGAGTTCCCCTGGTGAGCTTCAGGCAGCTATCGACAGTAACCGGCGGGAAGGCCGTCGGCAGAGCTACGGCTCTGCCATCTTCAACTACTCGCCTGTGGGCACCCCCACCCTCCTGTCCTCCCCAAAGATACAGATGTCTTATCTATCTATGCCCACTCACAACAGTGGCCATATCCCCCAGGTGCCTGTGATCAAGAAAGGTAACATATGACAGCACAAGATTTGTTAATCACCACTCTGCTGCACTCACTCTCTCTTTTGAAATAGAATTACAACTGCTTCTACTTTGCCTTGATGTTTAAGCCACTGTTCAGATACACTGTTTCACATGATAAGCCTTTACGTGGTTCCATTGGTATAATAGGATTTTAATTTAATTTGAACTTTCAATCTTTCAATCTAAAACAGCAATCAAAAAACTACAAAGAAGAAGCGATTGGAAATAATTAGTAGTAGCAGATCTGTTAAAAAGGGTATGACATGACGTGACTCTGTAATGGAAAAATGCTGTACACATTTTCATTGTACTGAATTTGCCATGCCATTATTTGCCAAATTAAGAAAACATGCATTTATTTTAGAATATGACAAGATAAGATAAAACAAGAATGGATGGATTCTACTAGAGGAAATTAATTATACAAAAAATTATATTTAAAATATATTTAAAATATATTAAAGTACTTTTGAAAGTTGAGCGAACGAACCCCTTGACAAACATATTTTGTAAGGTTTAAATTACAAAGTTAAATGTGGCACCCAAGCATGCAGTCAGGCGGGTGGAGGAGAATAATAAAAGGAAAGAGTTAATTCTGGTCATGATGCAATCAGCAGTCAGCATCTTAAATAAACTAATAATTTTTCTGTCACTCTGAAGGATGATTCATTTCTTCCTCATGAGTACTTTGTCAAAGAAAAGATTGCACATGATGTATTACACAGATCACAACATCTTTTGAGAAACTGTTGCATGATTACCCGGCCACTTAAGAAGAAGTCAGTGTGTTTGCATGTCTAAAATTGATTTCACAATAGTTGCCCCATTTCTCATACTCATGCAACTTATGGGCATACATAAGTATAGAGGCAGTATGGTTATTCACCCCAAAGAGGAAACATCTTGCAGGACTTCCTCATATCAATTTCCGAGACACACTAATGCACCACAAAGAGCATGGGAGCTCTTCGATTCCAGGTCCTCAAGGAAAAGAAGCATCTGTGTGTAGCGTGCCACGGAAACATCAAGCAAAGTTATTTTGTTGATGTTAGTGTAGTTAATCCGGCTAGCATTTGTTCTTCATCTCATCAACAGCCCCATGTTTGCCTTTGTTGGTCGCTATATATAGTCAGCAATACCAAAAGAAAGTATTATGGAAATCTACACTCTAGCCTATGACAAACCACATTTACCCCACATGGGAACCAGCAGATATTGGGCCCATGTTGGCTGGATCATTTCCTTCAAAATGACTACTCACAATGGAGCTAATTACTAACTATAATTTTAGTGTATTATCTCTCGCAAAGATTTGCAAAAAATGTATTATAGATTTGGCTGATATGATAAAATATACCTGCAGACAATTCAAATGTGTCAACCATTAGAAAGTTTGTCATACTGGTTATACTGGGGCATCTCCCTTATGAATATGTCTGTGTGTATAAGGCCATTCAATAAGCAGGACTGTTTATTGACAATTGGATGTTTTTGCATCAATGAGATGATACTCATTGACAAATATTTTGATTTGTCAATAATTAAAATTTGTAGATTGTAAAAGACATTCCTGTCTGATTATTCTATGCATAAACAGTTTATGAATGAATTTCCCAGATCATTTCCTGTATCTCAGTATGGTGATATAAAATGACTGTGAACTGTGATGTGTTTTTTTAAATGGTATTTCATTAAAAGTCACATATAAGCAAGAATTGTCAGCCTCATATGATATTTGTTTGATTCTGAAACTACTAATATGGAATGCTATAAAAACACAGAGAGCATCCATACAAAGTGCTGCCCCCAGGACCTTTATTTTAAAGTGCCAGTGAGAGTGTTAGTCTTTAAAAAACAGAAAGCACAAATGTAGGAATGTGTAACAAATGATCCTTTTGAAACAAAAAGAGAAAGTGACATGCATAATGAAAGAGATTTCAAATATTCACAGGAACTAGTATATTCCTATTTCATGATCTTTCATAATGCTTGTACACAGCCTATTTGCATGACTTTAGAAATGTGTAAGCATTAAGATATCACCTTCTTAATAGTCTTTTTCTCTCCAGAGGAGCCCATGATGGCCAGCTGCTTGCCCAGCCGGTTGGCCCTCCCTATGTCACCCAGCAGCCAACGCACATCAGCCATGGCCGCCCAGGCAGCAGCGGCTCAGGCAGCAGCAGCCGTACAGGCGGCAGCCCTGGAGCAGCTCAGAGAGAAGCTGGAGAGCGGGGAGCCACCAGAGAAGAAAATGATGATGGTGGCAGAGGAGCAGCAGAGGATCATGCAGCACGCCCTGCAGCAGAACCTGCTGGCAATGGCCACACAGCTGCCCCTCAACATCAAACTCACCAACAGAGGTGAGACACTCCCCCGGGGGGAGTCCGGGGTCAAACCCATGACCTTTTGGATGATAGGCACACAGCTGTACCTCTCAGCCACCACACCTCCCTCAGTAGTATCACTATTTTCAAAATACTGAGATCAGGAGTTCAATTTTCCCACTGCAAGTATGTGACATTTCTTAATTTCATTTTACAACCCAATGAGCGATGTGTGTAAACTTCTCTCCCAAATTCTCCCAATAGTCTCTATACATTGACTATGTCCTTCTGTTTGAGTAACGTTAGCTAAAAATTACAGTGGCCAGCTGCTTTAGGAAATTACTGAGCCTTTTAAAAAGGAAACTATATATGTGTGAGCTGTTTTTAAGGATGTACGTCTTCATTAGGACCCAATGGGTTTGGGGCTGAGGGCCACAGACTAACACACTGTTGGTTTGGTTCTTTTCATTGGATTTGTTTAAATCTAGAATAATGCCAGCTTTATTTCATCATTGTAACTATGTGCATCTAATACAACACAGTGATGAAATATAGCCATTCAGTATTTGTTGAAACACAGTCAGTGTAAGCCGGATTTTAATGTATAATTTCAAATCGGGTGTTAGTATAATGTTGATTTTGTTAGCTGCCTCCTATCAGACTTAAATGACAGTGTGTCTACCGCAGTGGGTGGCGTGTCAGAAGCAGCTAATGGCCCTGCAGAGAGGTTGTCTAAGATCCAGCTGTGAATCGCCTGAACCACTAATGTGCACATAGTTCATCGTATAACATGTGTAATTTGAAGCTCAGCTCCATAGGTGTTATGAAGAAATAGTTCGTCTTGACCGCAGGCAGAAACAGCTTGTCATGAGTAAAAATGCCCGTCTGGCTGGGCTTTGGCTGCAGCCAGCACGGCTCGTGACAAGCCATAAGTCGCATATGACTTAATGATAGAGGCTAAAGGAAGAATAAGGGGCCTATCTGCTCAAGCGTGATATCATTTCTGTCTGCATCACTGCCCCTCTCATATTAGTCATAATAGCAGGCTTTGGACTTGATACGTGATGGAAAAATGAGTGAGAATCTTTCTCCGGTTAATTCCCACGCTGGTCGTCTGGCTCTGGCCCTCACATATAAACACTGTCATTTAAAGATTACATCCAAACACTATCATTTGTCTCCACCTAGATGCACTTAGACGGATACATTTGTGTTTACACATGGTTTGATATCACAGCAGCTCTCTGAGATTACTCTGTGTGTACTGTTGGTCCGCTTTCTTTAGACATTTCTGTTATTTTAGAACCAGCCACATTTATTCTGCCAAGTTTTCCAAATTTGCGCTGCTATTGAATTTATCCATAACTGACATGTACAAATGGCTAACATCTTTTGACAGTTCTTTCTCCCCAGAACTCTTTAATAAAGCTCTTCTTATCCTGTCACTCTCTGAATTATCACCAATACTTCACCAGGGCGCTCCTCTTGCTTCTTCTGTTCCCTTTCTAAATGCTCATATTGAGTTTTTCTCTCTCTCGTTCTCTGCCTCCTCTCTTGACAGATGATAGACAAGAGACCGCATTGAACCTGTCTACCAACGGCATTAGCAGCATCAACATGTCAATAGAAATAAATGGAGTTGTCTACACAGGTAAATAGAGGGGCCGTTTGCTGATGTAATTGCAGGCAGGAAATTCAATAAGTTATAGCAGCACCCTGGTGCTTAGTCCTCTACGCAATTTGATGTCTTTGCTTTAAAATCCATCGTAATGAAGTGGCAGTCCAATAGAGTTAAAAAAGTTAAATATCTCAAAATTGGGCCTGTGGATTCGAGGTCGATGGGGCTTATTGTCTTATGTGCCTGCCTAGTGTGTGTGTGTGTGTGTGTGTGTAAATGGAGGTTGCTTGTGTCTTGCGGTAATTACTGCCTCTCTGCTTTAACATAGGCCTTTCATGTCAGAGTATAAGCCTGGTGGCCTGGTGGTCTTTCTGTGAGAACCAGTGTTCAAAAGCGAGAGTTGACTTGATCCAGCTCCACCTGCCACACACTCACACTCACTTTAATCTGTCTGCATGTTTAGGTCTGGAGATGAGTATACTGAAATACAACACTTACTGCTGTCTTTTTATTATCTATATAATACTGCTTTTATAATTGATTGTTAAATGTTTACAAAACAAACATAGTCAAGTTAAGTCAGTTTTACTGATATGGCCATTATTACAAATTTGTGTCAAAAAAGAGACACCTCAGGAAAGCAGCAGAAGGGAACCTCTCTTCAAGGACTGACAGATATGCAATAGATGCTGGATATACAGAGCAGACAGTAGTAGCAGCAGTAAAACTAGACAATGATATTAAGCAAATAAAGTACATGATATCAAGAGATTCAACATATTTTGGCTCAGACATAAAGGCTGCCACATATAAATACATACAATTATAATATTAAATATATATTGTAATGTGTTTTTTCAGCCTATTCATCTCAGTGTCCCTGGGTGAGACCCATTGGGTGAGAGGGCGGGGGGATTTGTTACCTTCCTTGAATATCACCAATTGAGACATTTTATAATCTTAGCAATTTAAGGCTAAAGCCACTACTTTGAGTTCGAGATCACTTTATCATACATAGTACACATTTTTTTACTACATTGTATTTAATGGAAGACAATGGCTGCTGGTAAGGTATGAAAAAGACAATGGTGGAAAGTAGTGTGATGCCATTTGTAGTAAACAGGCTAAAATACATAAAAACACTGGCATAGTCCTGAAGGAACTGATGCCAGAACAATTCAATTCAATTCAATTTTATTTATATAGCGCCATATCATAACAAAGTTATCTCAGGGCACTCACAGAACAGTGTGGAGTTGTGGACTTAGACTTGATGTTTGCTCCTCAGGTGTCCTGTTTGCTCGGCAATCAGCCATAGCAGCGATGACGGGACACCGTGGGAGGCACAGCAACTGTCAGACTCAGGGAAAGACCAGTCCCACGCAGTTCCAGCCTTCCTGCTCCTCCTCTTCCTCATCCTCCTCCTCTTCCTCACACCACGGGCACAGACACTCTTCCCCCTGAATTTCCTGCACCCCCTCACCTCCTCTTCCCACCCCAACAGGGAGGAGATCCATTCTCTTCTCAAAGTCACCAAGCAGTTGGAGCAGTTATTCCCGCTCCTCCTTCTCTGAATGATCAGTGTGTTTCCAGGACAATAAACCTTTGTGTGTTACTGTTGTCTTTCATGTCTTCAAAGACATCTGTTCAGTGTGGAACGCATGGTCTCCCATCAGCTGAAGGTGCAACCTGGATGAAGCCAAATGAAGACTCCCTCTTTTGAACCGTTTCAATCAAAAGACAAGGCAGCTGAACAGCTGACCTTCAGCAAGATGTTGAAGTTGATAATGATGTTTGTAGGCTTTCTGACAGACCTCAGAAACTCACTGCTTACAGCTGATACCAAAGAAGAAAATGAATCTATGCTAATTCAGCATCCAGCATTTACAGTGAGCTTTAGCGCCAATGATCACACCGAAGATTATAGTATTAATACAAACAGATGAAGTGCATCCTAAATTGAAATGATCATGTGATCTAGAGACGTATCATCAGAGACATAATCTCTCAACTATATCAGGTGTTCCATTGGACAGATAGTTAATAATATCTCAACAACAAGGTTAGAAAGAGTTATGTATGTACGCAGTAACAAAGTGAAGAGTCTAATATGTGGAATTCCAAAAAACACGGTCAAGTTAACACATAGCTCTAACCGCTATTAACACACAGTGTGTCCCAATCCCATGCTGTGTACCAATATCACACAATCTATCACATTAATCTCTTAGGGGGCCGTGTGGCAGCCATATTGCACCACCACCACACACATCTCCCCAACCCAGTTGCCAAGTCTGCGTGGTTGGTAAATCAGCCCTGTATATTATACACAAATAATGAATGTTGATAGCACACAGTACACAAGAAATTGAGACAAGAAAAAGAATATGAGGAACTGCACATGAGCTCAGAACACCAATAGAAATTTCAAATTCCAAAGTTTCCCAATTTTTCCACATCTTTTCAGACATGGGCGTACTTATTATAAGAACTGGCACCAAGATGGTGACTCTTCAGTATTACATTTTACATTCAGATGATGTCACATACATAGGAAAAATCATGGTTAGATTTTTTTCTTCATATGATGTAATAATTTACCTTGTTTGCCAATTGCGGCATCATTTCAACAGTTCACCAGACATTTCTTTTATAATGGTGGTCTCTGAGGAAAATGCTTTTTGGGCCACAGATTTCTTAAAGCAGTACTGAGGCTGGCCACTGGGACAAATTGGCAGCAAGACTTCTTGCCCCATCTATTATGTTGTGCATTGCATTCTGGGTCATAAACACCACATTTAAAAAAACCACTTAGTTAGGATGTTAGGATGAATTTATAATATGTATTTGGGACACAGCTTTTTAGTATGTTAGCTAGTGTGCTATTAATATGTATTGTCAACAACTATGATAGTTAGCTGACCAGATCAATAGCTAAACAGATCATCCTTCCCATGTGTCAGTGATTAAATTATGTGTTCCCAGCCACGAACGGCACCAACTAACTATGTGTGTTCAGTTCTGTCGAGACAGCCATGGTGTACATGTCACCAAGAAGAGAGCTATTCACAGCTCCTCTGTTAGGACCTCCAATAGGAGCAATACATCACTTGGAAGCCCATTTGATTTTGACATGAGATATACCTGATCACAAGAAGACGATGTTTTGATCATGTATTATTATAAGACAAGATTGTTAGTCATGATGCGTACACAGTACAGAGACAGTACCAGGTGCAATTGTTCTGGTCCAATGCATTCCTCATTCATTTGGTTAAATATTGAAATCAATCATTGCTCCACTGGTTGTGGTCAGACATACTTACAAAATCAGTGTGGTAGAGCAGCAGCATGTGAGATTGCATTGCTCTTTGAAGAAATCTTCTGCAACACACGTTGACTAAAGCCGGGAGTACTACCATGTATGAATGACAGAATGACAGGAAAGGGTAGAGCACTTCAGCCTATAGGTAGCAGGTGAACAGAAATAAAGGAGGTGACAGCAAGACATTGAAAGACATGTAGTCTGTAGGAAATGGTCATCGGTCACACAGTAGTTTTATATTGTGAATAGAACCCAGGTTTCTTTTTTTAAGATATGCACCTGTGTCTAACATCAGAGAGTTTCTCCCTCTTTCATTTCTCTCTTTCCTTCTTTTTTTCTCAGCTTTCTTAAAGATATAAAATATTTTCGTTATTGTGAAGGGAAATGGGAACCAGTTTGAAGATATATCGTTTTTTTTATTAATTCTGTTAAAGCATTTATTTGCAGATTTTATTTATTATGTTTTAGATTAAATCCTGCAAATGTTGCATTCAGCTCCACCACTTTGTTTGCAAAATACTTTTTGAATGCAGATACCTCACCAATGTACCTGTACATAGTCATAGTAAAGTATGAAAGCATGATATACCTCATAAATTTCATTTATTTTTAGTGTACAGCCAATTGAAATTCAATGTTTTACTTCAACAGATCACTGGATTGTTTTTCTTTTTTCATGTTTTGAATGATTACACCAAAGAAGGGAATATTTTATTGACACACATCTACCTCATTTGTTATAGACTGTGCCAACAAGCATGTCCACAATCATAATTGCCAGTGTATTCATTGTGTTTTATATCCATGTTTTTATGTGAACACACAATGCTTTTCAGTTAAAGAAAAAACATTAGATCATACTAGAGCTTGGAGCATACTTTAAAGTTTGATCTCTGAACATGTTTAAAGTGCTTTATACGTTGGGTGTTGTGCCGGCACAACAAAACAGCCCTTTGTGAGACACAGTAGGGACACTTGTCAAAACGAATCTAATCTGCACGAAAACATGAACATAAAGAGGAAGACAGCACCTTGTAACAATGGTTTTATGTGTCCTGTCAGCAGTCTGCCAGTCGTAGGGGGGTGTATGTGTGTGTCACATATTAACCAGCAATCCCAGCTTGAATCTAGAAGCGATACAACGCTTTGTACTCCGTCATGGCAGGGTTAAACAGCTGATGTACAGTTGATCAGTCTCTCTTCCATCTTCACAGATGCTCAGTAAACAGTGGAATGCTACAATGCTACAGGGTAAACAAGGTTCCTTTTCACCTGGACGCCTGCTGGTCTGATCGCTGATGTGATTGACCACCGCGGTGTGAGGTTTGCGTTTGTCAAAAAAATTTCCTCTTTAATCGATAAAGACTGAGATGCAGTTGTACAGCTAGTACGTGTGTCTAGTCGCTCAAATCGATGGGCCGATATGAACTTACTGTTCAATATATCATATCATATCCATATGGAGCAATATCAAAGATATGTTTGAGGTCATTTAGACATTACATAGTTTGTCCACCAGAGAGCGCTGACAAGTGGATTTCTACACTGAAACGTGTCCTGCTCTCTACATATGTTGGTCACTATTCTTTGAGAACCACATTTCATTATCCTTGTTCAAATCAACTCTTAAAAGTACACTGTCTGCATGTCTGATTAGGCCACCGCTTGAATCGCTTGCATTACCAAGTTTGCAGTCTGCTTCAGCCACACAGCTGAGCCGTAATGTGCCTTTTTTAAAGTTAACTGGAAGAAACCGCTAGTGCTAAAAAGGTTGTGCTCTAGTTTTTATCTACAGTTGTGTACAGGCCTCGTAAATTAAGTTTGGAGTCTTTGTTTAGCATATACCAGTCTTTAGTATGCAAACACAAGCCGTGGGATCACTGGGATCTCACAGGTTCCGAGAAATGCTGGAATTGCAACACTTTGTTCCAAATTAACAACCACCGGACAGATTTCCATTGCTGTGCATGTCCATGGTCCCCTGGGGTGATTCTGAGGGATTTTGCTGACTCCCTGACACCATAAGACCAACATTTGTTGAGCACATTGTTGTGTGCTTTTTTGGAGCCGCTGTCTTCTTCACTGTGCAAGAGTTTTCATGCAGATTGTCCACAGATCTTGACTTTAAATTCAGTTTCATGATGACAGTGTAATGCTCCAGGCTGATTACTGGTGATAAAGCTAATAATGTGTTGTGTGACTATGTATAGATGGTGATGTTGAAATTGTACAATCACAATCATGCAGGAGAGGACAATCCTCAGCTGATAAGACGAGCTGACTCCTCAGCTGCCAGTTGAGCTGTTGAAGATGGTTGTGCTTTAAAATTCTCATGTTTACTTGAAATGTGTTCTTTAGCAATCAGACAATTGTGCAGGTAGATACAGTAAAAGTACAAGAAAAGAATCATGATTCTGTCAGATCAATGTTAATGGACGTAATACTTTTTCTCAAAGAAGCTGGACTAGACAAACCTCCCTTATCTGGAAAATCTGGAGTGTTGTTTCAGCCATGGTGGTGTGCGTATTGTCCTGGCATATAACATCATACACATGATTATCTACCCTTTATAGAGTTACAAAGTGGGAGAAGTTATTTTAAGCATCCAGGTTCTGGAAGAAAAAGTCCAGTTCATTTTGTTACAGAAAATGTTAGGTGACTCACAGCATGGGCATTAAACAGTACAAAAAGATCCACAATTTTATTTAGGTTTATTGTTGTTGTTGTTGTTGTTTGTTTGGTTTGGTTTTTTGATAAAAAGTCTAACTATAACAACACAGTGCTCTGCTACAGCATTTAGCATCTGTCAGTTACCTAAAACAAAGTGTTTGTTTTACTCATGACCATGCAACGTATGTGTGTCTCTCAGCAGCGAAGGAAGTGCTGCAAAACTTCTGAAAGGAGTTGAGGGCAGGTGGTTGGGTCAACAAAGTATCTGACACTGTTTGCACCCGGTCTCCGACCAACTGTCAACATTGGCTTTTTTTTTTACCATGACCACAATCTTTTCCTAACTCTGACCTTTACCAAATATTCTTCTGGTTCAAAGAAGAACTACTTGGTAGCTGCCTACTGTATTCTTTCATAAACATATCATTTTAAGCCTTGTCATTTATAACAGCTTTGGCAGGCAATGACAAATTACGTAATTTGTAGTTTAGTTGGAAAAAGAACTTGAATTTGAATTTGCACCTCTGATTGGTTGCTTCTCCATAGCAACAGCAGCCCAGAGGTATAGCAGTCTTTAGGCCCATCTGCCATACCAAACTTTCAACAAAGAACACTGACATACCTAAAACAGATGACCATAACATCTTTCTGAAGTTTCTGTGTAGAGAAACATTGAGAAGATCATTAAAAGACAGAGGATATAAATACTTCCAGAACTAGCTGCTTCTCCCACGTGAGAACATGACACAACTTGACACATGACTTATATCCAGATTGTGGAGAATTGTCTTAGGTCCAGTCACCAAATTACCATTTCTGATGATGAATTTTATTCAAGAATAGCCTTGATCCAAGACCATCAAAGTATGTATCACGGTACTGGATCAGGAACCCGGACAGTGTCTCAGAACAAATCCTTCTTTAAAGGTGGAGAAAAGACTACGTCAGGCAGGTGTAAAGTAACAATTCATTTCCACAGAGAAAAGTGAACACTTTCATTGGTCAATACAAACAAAGGTTCAGTGATGTGTTATTGTATGTAGTGACTAATGCAAGAGACCTTTCTTTGTCAGGGTAAATCATGTTTTATGTTTGTTTAGACGTGCCTGATGTCATTTTTCCTCCTTAAAAGTTGCTAAGGTGATTGCCTAGCTAGTGAGTTTGTACTTTAAACATTCTCCCCAAAACTTATTTTACAAATCTTAGCGACTGAAATGTCCATGAGATGACTATCATGATGCACAATATGATGCCCCTGGATCAGGGTTCATTCCAGACAGTGTACATTTCCATAATGATAACATAATTCCATAATCCAGGTGCTCCTGATAGGACAGCCCTGTCCCAGATTGTCTTTCTGTAAATGCAGCACAGGCATAGTCTATTCCTCATGACTGTCTCTTCCTCACCCCCTCCTCCTATACTGTACATACTGCTGAATGATGCCAATCACTGGACACTTCAGATGACTGAGGCCGCAGCTTGGAATCACTGGCATTCTTCTCACCAGAGTTTTTCAAGCTGTGACTACGCTCACTTGATTTTTAGGTCATAACCAACAGCAGAGCAGACAAGCAAAGAGAAAACAACAGCTCTGCATGCAAAAAAAAATGGATTGACTTATGTAATCATATAACATGTTGTTTACTTTGTATTTTAACTATGCTATCCTGGTAGTTTTTAGACACTAATCGCTTTACTGGCTGTGTATGAAGCTTTAAATGTTTCTTTTATTTCCCTTTCGTTCATCTTGGATGAATCCAGTGCATTATGGGAATGCTGGATTGTGGTGCTCAGGGGTTAAAATGTACAAAAAAGAGGTTAGAGATTTCCCTGTTTTGCCATTTGACTTGTAGCGTATTTAGAAATAAAATCATGCTTTTAATTTAAGTGAAATGCTTTCTGTGCCGTTCTTGTTCTTGTAATTATAATACTGTGACTCCTAATAGAAAATACATT
The DNA here is from genome assembly GCA_036024295.1 of Nannoperca obscura. Lineage (NCBI taxonomy): Eukaryota > Metazoa > Chordata > Actinopteri > Centrarchiformes > Percichthyidae > Nannoperca > Nannoperca obscura. Next base: position 20,600 of record JAVQJL010004411.1, read on the forward strand.
CTAGTAATTAAAAACCAATTTCACTCAAATTTCTGGCCAGTTTTTTCAGCGGCTCAAACTGGGTTAATCTTGGGAAGACATTCTTATTACAAAACCAGACAAATTCTGGATATTCTTAAAAACCTAAAGGCCAGTTTAGACCAAAGATTCATGATGAGATGAATCTCCTTGCAAGGCTCCAGTCTAAAATGTTCTGAAACCTGCCAGTTTACACCAAAGCAACTAGACGAGACAGCAAAAAGTTTCCATAGCAACGACTCTGTACTTCCATTGTAACTGCCGATTGTCAGAAATTGTCAGGGCGTACAATAAGGGACAAATAAATGTTAACAAATAAAGAGATAAATAATCAAAAACAGGCAGAAGTTGTGTTTCCTGCTCAGACAAACTCAATAAACATGCACTCACACCTCCCAAGCGGGAAACACTTTCATTAACTTACCGGGATGTAAAAGAGAAAAGAGGGCATATTCAACAATTTACAATTTACTGTTACAACTGTAGGCTACTCTATTTTTCTTGCTTTTTTCCCCATTAGTCTGTTAGCACATTATTTCATTTCTGTATTAATAATCAGTGTAATAAAAAAAGTAGGCTGTTCTCTGCCATTTCCACCAGCTGACAGTTTGTAAAACAAGCCACTGACGATTTGACAAGCTGAGTCGCAGGCGACACCCTCAGTCAGCTTGAGTCGAGCTGAGGACGGGCCAGTTCACACCGCTGCAACTTTCCCTGAAACGTTCTAAAACTGTTTTGTCTTATCACGAATCTTTGGTCTGAACTCAGCTTAACACTGAAGTCCCCAACATGTCATAGGTATTCGTATCATTAGACACCAAAAAGGTTTTCGATGGGTATAGCTTTTTCAAATTGAGTCCTGAAAGAAGTCATATTATGATTAGGAGTAACTCACAAAAGGTAACAGTGCTCCAGTACATCTCAAAATCAGAATCCCCTTTATCTTCTACATATTCTACATACTCTGATCTAATGTTTTGGCCCAAAACCTGCCACATTCCCATTTCCCTTGTAGTTATGAAGTACCTTGGAATATTTAACACATATTCTCTATGTCCCAAGCTATGTCCCACTTTTAAAAAGATTTGAGGCAGACTTTGAAAGAGGGGCCAGATTAGGCCTTTTCCCTAGCAGGCCAGGTCAGATGTTGAGATTTCTCAGATCTCGACAACCTATTAAAATATACTACTGGGCTTGTAACATCCAGAAATGTCTACACTGACCATTTATTATTTTAAATCCAGATCTTTTTAACCAAATTTAATTTGTTCATTTCATACATTTTGTTAAAAAGCAGTCCCCTTAATTTCCTAATAGTCCCCCTAAATCTTCCTAAGACTGTATTCGGACCAAGCCAAGTACTGCAGAACAGTCCTCCCATTCATTTGAACGTAGGTAGTGCATTGAGGCTGCGGCAGTGGGGACCGAAGGCGCTGCTGCAAAAATGGCAGCAGCCCTGTGACAAAAAGGTAAAACCGAAATAACTTTGGGAGAAACGCAACTGACATCACACTGCGGTGGCGATCAGACCGGCAACCAGACCGGCAGACGCCCAGGTGAAGAAGAACCTTATTTACACTCTCAAACCACCACACAACCCTCAGCTAATCGTCACACAGCCTTAGTCAACCTCCGGGAGCTTGAGCTGCAACAAAGATAGCAAATATATTGTATGTACTACAGCATATGATTTTTTTACATTTTATTTAAATAAACTTGTGACTGCAGGCTGAAACACAGAACTACAAAGCTGTGATTATCAAATGTATTCATTTTCTTATTCCAGTGCCAAAGACAATAAAATAATAAGATTGTAAAAAGAGATGGGCATCTTCTAAACACAAATCATAGGATACAAAGACATCTGCTTTCTTTAAAAGTGACAAGTAGATAACTGGAAACTCCTATTCAGTAAACGCAGGCAGTTGAACTAATGCAGTTTGCTTGAGTGCAGGATTAAGCAGGTAAAATGGGGTAAAGATTGCTTAATTAAGGCTGATGTAATTAGGAGCAGCAAAGATTAGTGGCCGTCGATGGCCCAACAAGGATTTGCAGGTAATAGACTTATTATTGGGGCTGGCTGAATGTTACTTTATACTTCTGAATAAACAAAAACAAATTAGGAGCAGTCGTCCAATAATGGGTTATCTTGTCAAGGGCTGACAGAAATCCATGCCCCTATAACACAGTGTTAATTTTATGCACCACTGACAAGCAAGTGCTAATCAATAACACAACTATAAAATAAGGTGAAGCATCAATCTGAAGTGAAGGTGTTGGATGCAGATGTGAGCAGATAAAGACAAAAAGTGACTGACACAGCAGGAAGGGAGCAGTGAGAGCTGACTGTCGAGCTGCTGCTTTGTGGATGCACTGGGAGATCAGCATCATCGTTTTCAATAGACTGCTGTTCTCAAACTGGTATGTTTGCACACACAACAGTCACATCACATACATCGTATGGAGTGTAAACTACGGTCTGCAGGCCATGTGAGGCCCTTCACCTTCATTTATATAGCCTGTGAGTTTATTCAACATCAAATAATATTTAGCACACTAACTATATTAAGATGCAGTTCCTATTGTGAATGCTAGCTGCCACTGTCACCACATCGGAATATCAGCAACATGAAGCACTCTGCATCAGAGCTGCCCAGCCAGGTGATTTGATGTGTACTGTGGTGAAAACTATTTATCTCTTCCAGTCAAGAGTGCTGCAGCGAGAGTTTCAGTTTTTCCTGTCAGAAACTGATGCACAATGCAGGGAAATAATCTACCACACTGGCTTAGTCTGGGATAGTTCTAGAGTGGTTATAGTCTCTGAGATCTGAAATTACGCAAATTCAGCACAGAAAAAGTTAACGGTCTTGTTGAACCCTGAGTGATTGGCAGATTTCACTTCGTAGTTGATCTTACTGGCCATCTAAACACTTTGGGCTTCTCTTTTCTTTGTGTGCTTATGTTACAGATCCCAGAATGGTGGTGCATGCAGATGCAAATATTGTTGATGTTACAACGGTGTTGGTTTTGCTACGTGAGTTTTGAGCCAAAAGAGAAGCTTTTTAGTCCAAGCAACTCCTACTAACAATAATGAAACAGCTAGCCAAACAAAATTCTCCCGAGCCAGGTAGCAAGCACCCTGCTCCTTAATTTAAACTATAATAAACAAACTCTCTTAGCTAGCATAACAAAGGTACTGTATGATTACAACACAGCTGACTGATAAATACTAATGCTAGCCATCAAAGGAATTACAAGTAATGGTCCTAACATGGTTACCTAAGGCATTAAACAATCAAAAAACTTTCATTGCTTTCGCGCGGCATAAGAACTGCGTATGGCACGAGACACGCTTCACCATGCACACTTCTTCACGGACCTGTTTACTACCAGGTTTCCCTGTCACATAATGCACAGCATATCTCTTGCAACATATGAAAATAAAGATCAATCCAATATGAACCAATGTTTTGGTGGGTCTGTATAGTTTAGCATGCATTATGATCAGTTACCACAAGCAATGTACATTTACCTTATTTTACTGACTTAAATCAGAGGGCAGAACATATCTACTACACTAGTTATTTTTAAGATTCATTCACTATGCAAATGTTCTTCCCTCTGCTGATCTCTCTAAATTCCCATGCATGCATCTAAACTCAATCCTAAAGGCAGTCAGTTACCTAGTCTTCCACTTTAGAGATGGAAAACAACAGCTCTCATAAGTGAACATGTTTGTCAGACATCAATTGCTTCCTTTTTTGAGTAATAACCTATCAATATCAGAAACACAGCGGTGCAGCCTATCCTATCTGCACTCTCAGTGGCCATTGATTCTGATGTGACCTCTGACCTGGGCAGTGGAATCTGCGCTGAATAAAATCACCTCATCTGTTGGGGAGGGATTTGCACTAGTGATCTGAAGGACTGGATGCTGCTCCATCAATACCAATTAGTACTACTGCACACACCTGCAGATGCACAGTTCCTGACAGATGTCTTAGCTTAGCTTAGCACAATAACTGGAGACAGAGGAAAACTAGCTGTAGCACTGACACTGCAAATATCTAACAGCTATTTGACAAAATAATCTTTATATATATATATATATATACAGTCAAGCCCAAAATTATTCATACATCTGGCAAATTTTGACTTAAAATTACTTTTATTCAACCAGCAAGTTTTTTCTTGACTGGAAATGACACAGGCATCTCCCAGAAGATTATAAGACGATGTACAAGATGCATCACTGTGGAAAAAAATATTTCTCCGCTTTTATTTACATTTGAACAAATAGTGGCATCTCCAAAATTATTCATATCATTTGCAAACTGTCACAGTCTATGGGAAAATACAAAGTTCTATACCGTTCCAAATAGTCCAAGCTGTTCTAAAGCATCCTAATAACTGTGATTCATTGGGAACAGCTGTTTTAATCAACTCCACAGGTGAAACACAGCAGCTCCCTGCAGTTGGTTTGTGGACAGTCATGGCTAAGACAAAGGAGCTCACTGAGGACCTGCGGCTACGCATTGTGGCTGCTCACAAGTCAGGAAAGAGCTATAAGGCCATATCTAAATGTTTTCAAGTTCCAGTGGCTACAGTGCAAAGTATTATAAAAAAATACAAGAAAAATCTGGAAGATCTCAGAGGACGTGGTCGGAAGTCAAAAGTGACCTGTGCTGGCCCAGAGGATAGAGAGAGAGGTGAAAAAGAATCCAAGGATCACCGCCAAGGCCATCCTGGTGAATCCGGGCTCTGCTGGTGGCAACGTCTCAAGGCAGACAGTCCAACGGACACTGAACACTGCTGGGTTCCATGGACGCAGACCAAGGAGGATGCCGCTTCTCCAGATAAGGCACACAAAAGCCTGCTTGGCCTTTGCAAATGCTCATCTGGACAAAGAAGAAGACTTCTGGTCTTCTGTTTTATAGTCAGATGAAACAAAAATTTTATTGTTTGGCCACAATGATGTATCCTTCATTTGGTGTCAAAAAAGAAAAAAATTCAACCCTAAGAACGCCATCCCCACTGTCAAACATGGTGGTGGGAACCTAATGCTTTGGGGGTGTTTTTCAGCCAATGGACCGAATCAGAATCTATATTCTCAACAACAACATCAGGCAGTCTGCAGAGAAACTTGGCCTTGGGCACCAGTGGACATTTCAGCATGACAACGACCCAAAACACGCAGCAAAAGTGGTGAAGAAATGGTTAGCGGACAAAAACATGAACGTTTTGCAGTGGCCCAGCCGGAGTCCTGACTTGAATCCAACTGAGAATCTGTGGAGGGAGCT
>JAVQJL010004418.1:0-34669 GCA_036024295.1 Nannoperca obscura
ATATATATATATATATATATATCCAACCATAGTCCTCAGTGTAGCCTAACTAGAATTGACCAGAAAGACGACAAAACTCAGACAATTAAAGAAATTACAAACAATAAATAAAACAACTATGGACACACCGTGGCTGGCTCATAAATTAATTAGCCTGACACTTCCCTATAGCGTGAGCAGTAGAATAAAACATCATCAGGGCAAAAGACACAGAGGTGCATGAACAATATAAACTCCACAGCGGCTGCAACCACACACACACACACACACACACACACACACACACACACACACACACATACATACACACATATTAAAGCAAAGAAGAGACTGCACAGTTTTTACAAGCCACATAGTGCACACACACACAATCTTTGTAGCTAGGCAACACCGTGCTTGTTGACATTGTCATCTGGAGAGAGAGTTACATCCATCAGAGTGAGTTTGTTGTTATACTCACATATCTGAATGACATTATGTGAGTTTTGAGCCTCCACAGTCCTCCATTATCTGCTCAAGGTTCGTTCGTGTAACCAGTCCACACTCTAGTTCCTCAAACCGATTTTCAACATTTTCAGCTGAATGAGCACTCTGCAGTCACAACTGTGCCAGGGATAATTGTCAAAAACAGCAGAAATTCCTCACACACACCTCACTGAGGGTAGAAGTTCTTCAGTATATGTAGGATTCATCACTGGAGCATCCAGCATGAGCATTTTAGCACATTTAGTGACTTTTTTTAATCTGTAACTGATGTGACTTCAAATACTTCGAACTTCGAAGTACAATACTTGTGATAAAAAGTACTTTAGTAAAAGTATGATTACTGATTTTTGAAATTGTCAAGTACAATGAGTCATCACATACAATGAGTGATGAGTGTAAATGTAATTTGTTACTTGCAACCCTGGATTCAGGCAATGCACACATTTCCTGCTCAACTTGGAAAGCCAATTACATTCAAGGAATCTATATCAGCTCTCAACATTTTCCCTAACTAACTGTTATGTTCTTAATGTACTACTACTACTACTAAATGTTATACAAGTTTTGAAATAACTGTCAATAGCACTCTTCAGTCCGCACCTTACGAGAGTGTGAGTGCAGTAGAGTGAGAAAACAAAAATAGCTTCCACTTATGTTCATAGCTGGCCTTGAATCCAAAGTAACCCAGACATGGATCTGGGTTACTTTCCTGTTTATCAAGGATGAAAAATAGATGATATGCACCTATTGACCTACTGGTAGGTGCAGTTTGGCCCTTAGCATAATTATGGGAGTAATAACTGATGAGCCCATTTAATGGGCTGATAACATTCAAAGAGGGTGCTCTCTTTGTCTCCTCTTCTCGCTCGTTCTCCTTCTTCTCTCAGCCTGTCTCTCACTTGTCTCCTCTCCAAGTTCCCCTCAACAACAGCCAGGCCAATTAAGAAATGGCTCTTGAAAGGGTAGCAATTATTCTTTTGCAAGAGATACATGGCTCCTGCTTGCCTCCACACATTATTATCTCTCTGGTATCCTACAGTGAGGTGTCCGGCCAACCATTCACTGCAACCCCTTACACTTCTGCCAGCCTCACTGCTTCTTCTCCCTATCTGGCTGTCTGCACTGATGAGGGCCAGATTGCATAGCATGGCAGTCTGAGGCCCAATGGTGAACAGAGAAACACAAGATAATGGGTGGATTATTAGGGGAAGCCCTGTTGAGAGAAAAGATTTTTTAAATATCTTTGCCACCATCACGCAACCTACATTCCATCTCTTTTCTTACATCCCCCAGCTTTTTCCATCTCTACCCCTCTTTTCATGGCTCTTATCATCTATTTTATGTGATGATCCTTGGCTGCCACATGCAAATGAAAGACACTGCTGTGGGTTTAATGATAATCAATACTGTGCAAATATTCATTTAAAGGACAGCTGCATGGTGAGAGAGGGACCTTGCCTACTTTAAATGCAAGGAGCTCTATTTTATTCTGAGCATTTTCATGGAAATGCACATACGTACAACATGTACATCCCCTCATCTGTAAAGATGCCTCACAAAAATCAACCAACAAAGAAATAGACGATGGGATGGTAAAAACACGAGAGAAAACAACTGATACCAAAAAGTGGAGGGATTTGGGTGCTTTTAAAAAACCATTCCACCTGTATAAATAATAGAAACCTCTCTCACTGTCATTACATAAAGCTTTTGTGTGAAAATTGTGTATTGCTGTACCCAAGAAGGAAGTGCAAATGGAAAAAGGCAAAGGCTGTTGCTGCCACAGGCGTGGGTTCAATGTTGGCTCCATCATCCATAAAAGCACATAAGTAGACACCTAAAGGGCTGGATTAAGAGCCCCACTGTGAGAAGAGCACCATGGGACACGTAAAACAGCGCGTTAATATAACTTCAATCTCTGTGAGTCAATCTTTTTGGATATTTGGGAGAGAGAATTCTAATAGTACATTAACTCAAGCTGCTTAAATCAGACAGTAGTGATTCATTAAAAGCAAACCCTAAATGTAATTGTAAACAATTGTGTTGGCCAACCACCAAACATCAAGATTTTAATTTTCTATCAAATTAATTAACAGGTCTTTTTACACATGGACCTAAACGTAATTCTGATGCTTCCAGGAAGGTTGAATCACAAAAATTGCTTATTTGTCTTTGAAAACTCAAACTCAGTCTTTAATAGTTAGACGCTCTGACTCTGACAGAATATTGTGATATACAGTATGTTTAGGAAAAGTACAAATTGGTGCCAAGTAAAAATGATATTGAGAATGAATACATTTTAACATGTACATTTTAACAATGAGTTGAAAGAAAAAGAAAAAGAGAACATCCTATTAATTTGTGACCAAGACAGGGAGTCTACAGTCATGCTAGCAACATCATTCATTTAGCAGGTATTTGCTAAAAAAGTTTGGGGATTATTTTGACACAAGGTTAATGATGGCACACGATGAAAAGTCAGGGGATCACCAAAGTTATTAAAATTCCTCCTCAGGGGAACATGAATGCTGATTCATCATGACAATTCATCAACAGTTGCAATTTCAGGAATTCTTGCTCAACACCACAAATGTCAATCTCATGCTGGTGCTAGAGGAAAACTCAGAGGATCACCAAAGTCAGTAGAATTCATCCTCTTATGTTCCAATTTACCCAGTGGGTAGTGAGAAATTTCACTGAACAAGTGAAGGTTTTTACCTGCTGATGGCTAGAGATGAAAGTCGGGGGATCAATATTAGATTTATCTTCTGGGGACAATGTCTGTACTATTTTTCCTATCAATCCATTTAATAGTTGTTGAGATATTTCACCAGCTAGGGTGGTGGATGTGTAAAGTGACTTTATAATGAGAGACACATCTTAATTACTCTTTTACATTAGCACAATGAAATTATGATTATTTAGATGTAAAATCTAAAATGTATTCTGTAAATCTACCTGTTTGTAGTTTTCTTCTTTACATAGCACTTTGCAGTGTCAATTTTCTGATTGCGGGAGTTTTTCAAATACATGCAGCAACTGCCAGTAAGATCTTTTTGCCTAGTACTTTCACACTATATTCAGCTGCTTGTACAAATAACAGGTTTTTTGTAAACACCTAGACAACAGTACTACACAAACTGCTTATTGTGATATCATAATACCAGCAGGTGTTCTCCACTTACTTTAATCCAAACCACATTTCGAAATGATGTTAAACAAATTGATAATTTTACATTTTGTTATCCATCCTTTGGTGTAAATCATAACACCATTTATAAATGCAGTGTCAGCTTTGATTATTGGCTCCCTTTAAGTTATTTCCTGTGATGTGGAAAGGGTGTTGGAGTTGACAAGGTGTTTGTGTGTGGGTGGTGGAGGCCAGAAGGAGGGGGGATTTGAGTGTGAGTGAGTAACTCTCACTCCTTTTCATTTCAACTCTGACAAATTTGCCTTTTCTTTTATGTTACCTCCTCAGCAGACTCTTGGCCGCATCAGACTCCCTGAGAGACATCGTCCAATTGCCTGTCTACTGTGAATCCCCAAACCCACTCACCTCACACACACCTGCCTCTCAGACCTGTCTACGGCAGCTTTATTGATATGCTTTTCCTTTATGAAGAAGGGCGGTGTGGCTACTGGCTGTAACACCGAAATAGAATCATTGAAAACAAAATAACAGCCGAACATTCCTCTTGCTGTCATTTACAATAGCCACACAGCTTGGCAGGACCTTGTTTTACAGTTCCCTCCAACCAATCAATACATGGCTTTCATCGTCGCAGTGCTGCCATGGTTGTACTGGAAACACATTTCACACTCTTACACTTTGTCTCTGCCTCTCAATCTCTCGCATTCCTCCTCTCTCTGTAACCCCCATCCTTCATTTTCTGTCTTGTCTTTTTTTGTCTTTCTTGTTCTCATTTTCTCTCTCTCCTGTCTCACGGGGCAGCCTTCTTAAACTAAACAGATTTCTTTTTGCTGTCATTGGATAACATGAAAGCCATGGAGGAATCAACCACAAGATATTCAATCAGTCAATGTTCTCTACAACCCTAGTTATCTCTCCCAGAAGTTGCATTCCCCCATGCACTTCTCACCTAAAAATAGTTTTTTTATAGGAGTCTAATGCAGGGATTGAATGCTGCTAGGCAGCATGGCCACTTCTGCCTGAGGATGAAGACAGTTATCCACTAAAGTACACAAAGGCAGTTTCGACTTGCACCAATTTGAAAGGTCAGATCCAAATACGTTATACACAAAACACAGGCGCACACACGGAGAACAGAACAGAAATTGGGAAGCAGAAGCTACTAGCTGTCCCCCAGAATATTAAATAAATGGGTGCCTCCTGCCCTGTTCAACGAGCCTGCTAATTGTATTTTCACTTTCTTGGTGGCCTTTGTCAGGCTCTATCAGTCTTATCTGGCATGTATAAAATGACGTCCAGCTAGTTGACATTGTGAATGGTAGTCAGGTCAGGGCCCTGCTCTCCTTGGGGCCAAGAGGTTTGATCAAACATTTTCCTTTGCCTCATTAATTCTCCCAGAAAAGAGGAAGGCAAGACTTAGCCCTCCATTATTTGTGGCTACGTGCCATACCCTTTGCATTATGTGAGGACAGACAAGACGTCTGTTCCTACAATTCAGCCCATGGGTATATACAGAAGGGGATAAAAGCTACAGTGGAAAAACAATGTGATTATTTCAAGACCTTTTCATTTTTCAAATGAAAACATTTTACAGAGGTTTTACAATGTCTGTATCAAATCAACCTGAATGTTAAGTGCAACATCAAACAGAATCACACTGAATATCAAGTCAAACATGACACAGCAAAATGACCCTCTGAGCAATTTACATTGTTGCAACTCCGTGGTAAGTAATAGATTGCAAACATTTCCATAGCCATGCTTCATAAGCGTTTCCTTCTTTGGATTCTTATTAAGCAAAATATTCTTTTGTGACATTTGGAGTTGAATGTCTTCCGTTTCCTGAGGCTGGTGTAACCTTTTCCCTGTCAGTACTTTAAGTGACATTTTTCATCAATAGATAACTCTAACATATCAAGGATTTCTTTTTGACTGTTCTCTGGACAGTGAACAAAGGGAAATAGGCCTTTGGACACCTGGATGATTGTCATTTGTTAGCATGTTCACAAATGATATGTAATGGCGCAGCAAATCACCAGGCCACACTCACTTCTTGTTCTCAAATGTCAATGTAACACTGTGTGAATTTAAATGCTTAACATTTAGTGGCAAATAATGGAATGTGGACGAGGCATTTGTAGTGCTGACAATTTAGATCATATGTGTTCTGGGGAAGCTGTAAAATAGCTAATGTGATAGATGGTCTCAGCGGCTTAGAATGCTGCTAAAGTGAAGAGAAAAGCAGGGAGGGGTGTAAGGGAGTTGGAAAGCAGCAGCAGGAAAAGAAGAGGAAGGACGAGGGAGAGTGAGAGGGAGAAGAGAGAAGAGAGAAGAAGAGATGAGTGTTTCTTTTTTTAAATCCTCGACTAAGAGAGAATTACACAGTAAGAAAAATGGCCATTGTCACAGGCAGAGACAGTGGTAAATGGCGCATCATTTTGCAGTAATTTACAAATCGCGGAGTGGAAACAAAATTAGATTAAGTGGGTCCGTTGAAATGGACCTGCTGCACATCACTATTAATTATGTGGCTGTCAAGGGTAAAGATTATTTATTGTCATGGCAGAGAGTGAAATCATGTCGTAGGTAACTGCTTGGGGTTTTTAGGGGATCATTTTTCATGTGCATGTGCACCTCTAAACAGAACAACAGGGAAACATGGACATTCAATCAAAGGCCACTAATGTCTACATTATCGTTCAGGGCAATAAATGGCTTAACCTGACTTATGGGAAATAATAGGTTCAACCAATGTTGCAATGTAACTGCTGACATTAATGAGGGAGGAATTGTTTTCCACGCTCTGAATAGTCAGATAAATGTAAACAAAAATTTGAACTGAGCATGTGAATGAATGTTGTTCCTAATGTCCTAATGTTCAGTGACATGATATAACTATTTTCAATTACAGGAAAGATAAACAAAAAATATAAAAATGACATAATCCACATGCCTTTAATAAAAGATATAAATGTACCCACCCATTTTCATTTTTAATTGGAGGCTAAATATCATGTGTTTCCTTATTCTAAAATAATGTAAACTGATGTTTATGGAATGTTGTGCTCTTCACCGTGTGCTTGCCTGCTTCTCCAGTGAGCAGAGGGTCAAAACTATGTCAGAGCATACGATAATCTCATTCACAGTGCTGCATTCCTACTGCAAATGTTGTACCTGGAGAGCTGAGGAAAGTGCACATACCCGTATATCATACTTTTCATAGGATCAAGGCAACACAGGCCTTTACAATTGCAATTGCAATTGCAATTTTCGTTGGATGGATCACTGAATGATTTGAACTAAATAGAGATATATTTAATAATTTATAAAACATCTATAGATTGATATATATACAATGTTGTGAGGCAAAATGTGGTTGCAGTGATACAAACACATTAGGCACAACTTTTCCAGATCAATCTACATATATGTAGATTCCTATATGTAAGTTAAACTCAGTTAATGCTCTATAATTAGTTACAGGCTGGATTTCTATGTCTTTACTGGTATCTCCAATTAAAGAGACCCATGCAGTCATCATCAGCAGCTGTGTTGCTTTTTTTCTGGATGGTTTTTGGATTCCTTTCAGAAATCAGCACCATGGATGGCAACAGAAAAAACGTCCTCAATTCTACTGCCTAAATGGATAATGACAACTCTGAAAGTTATCTGTCAGCTTCATAAAAAAGTAGCCATCTCCCAAAGTTGAACTGAAAGACCTCAGCTGGAACATTAGGCTCTGAGCTACAGTTCTCTCCCGTAGTGCCTCTAACCCTTTCCACATTCTCCCATCTCTTACTCAACAACAGTTTCAATTCTGAAGTTTTCTGTAGTCAGAATAAAAATAAAACAGTACACGTTTTGGGATATTAATCAAATGCAATGTTAAGTTCCCTTCTTGATACCACTGTGACTTTGATAAGTTTTCCAAATGTAGTGTTCCTTTAGAAAGTTAAATTTATATAATTATGATGCTAATTAGGAGCATGGAATAGTCCTATTCTAAGACACAAAAAACAGCAGACATTTTGACTTGTCTTTTTGACTTGTCAGTAATTAATAACATTATCAAGGGATCACTTTAGTGTCCCAGTTAGCTGTTCCAGTGAGCCCGCACACAGAGTACCAGGTCATGTTATTGAATACACCTGTGTTTTTCCTGCAATAACATGTCAAAATGTCTGTCGTAAAAAAATGTTTCTCGGATGACAACAGGTGTGCAAATGGATTGTAGGTGTACTAATTTTGCTACAACTATTCAACCTTTCACTTTTGTAGTAGAAGATGTAAGTGTGGAAAATGTAACTTCTGTCTTCATGTGAGATAAGGAGAAATGCATGCCAGCACGAGCAGAGTTTACAGTAGTTCTCCTTTATAATAAAATTAAATACAGTGTTCTTTCTTCCAGATTACATCATCCACAATTTGGAAGCAACACATGACTTGCTTTGTGGCCTTCACAGGCCCAGTCTTCAGACAAGACCGTTAGCTGATAGGGTAAGCCCCTGTTCCACTCTGCATCTGCTTGGCAGGCTGTCCCCAAATCATTAGGCCTCTGCATGGGTACCCAGCTGGCAGGGAGTGGAGTGGGAGGGGCCGGGGCTGGACCCAGTACGCCTGGCACTGGCCATCCAGAGGGGGGCATCTGGCAAGCCAGCACCCCGGGTCAGGCTATCTGAGGAAGGAGCACATCGGTGGGCGCTTCATGGATAGCTCACTGTCTGTCCCTGGCAGCTTGTCATTTGTCACTTCTGAGCAGCTATTTCCGGTGGGAACGTGATTAATTCCACTTTACCATTCTCAGAAATAAGCCCTATAAATCATCCTAAGCTCAGCTTGTGTGCAGGTTTTCGTTGTCGGCCCATCTGACAATTCTTTACCTAGTCCATCTGCCCTGCACAGGCCTTGTCTTGCCTCTGAGGTTGCAGTAAAAGAGTCTGTCAAATAGACAGCTCAGTGATGAGAAGTGTCCACCAGACAGACAAAAAAAGAGAGACAGATAGACATGCACATACATTTACTCAAATGTATGAGGCATATTAAGAAAGTGAGACAGAGGACGTGTACATGTCATCAACAAGTATTAACACCTACTCTCTCAATCCTACTCTCACACATCTGACCATCTGTCCTTTCTAAATGAATGACAGGATGAGAGAGAGGCTAAGACAGGATCAAATGGAACATGCTGATGATGTGGACCTGTCAGTTGAGTCTGTGGATGTAGGGGGTTCTAGTTTATTACCAGAGCCACAGAACACATCACATCAAATATGTCAGAGGTAATAAGGACACTGTGGTGATGGGTGGCAGACTGCCAGGATGTCAGACAGGCACCCTGTTATGAAAGGTTTTCTATTAATTTTACAGATGTGCTGCTGTTTTGTGAGTGATTTAATTGGTCTTTAACAAGACTTCCTCCCCCTTTCATTCTGTCTCACTCGCTTTCTAACTTTGTAAAGAATGAGATTGATAGAGGGTTCATTCAAAAAAGTAGTACAGATTTTACTGAAAAGTAATACCAGATGTGTGTGTTTAAATGTTTCTAGCATGAAAGATGCTGCGATTTGGCACTGTATCATAGACCCAATTTACCCTTTGCATTAACATTGGCTGGATATCTGAATAAATAAAAATGCATGTTAATGTAAAGTGGAAATGCACGCAGTACACAACGGAACCACATCTGGAGGTGGTCTGCTTTGTATTGCAATTGGTCTCAGCCAGGAGTAAATAACTAACTCTGCCTCTTCCTGCAAGCTTAAGTTGCCCGGCAAAAGCTACAGGTAGTAGCAGCATCCTCTGTATTCCATCTCAAAAAAAGGAATGACTCTGTCCATGTTTCTTGGCAAGTTGACTAACTAATTTAGATTTTAAGATGCAATCTATATAAATGTGGGTGTGAGTGCGAACAGGTGTCAAGCCTCCTGATAATGTATCCAGATACAGATCACATGTTAATACCAGGTGTAAATTGAGCCTTTGGTAATCTAATGCAGACTTTTTTTCAAAGGCATTATTGGAGTATTTTTATTGTCAATCTACTGCCCATTATACATGTTTGTACAATGTGTTACAATTAACATTAACTGTAAAATTAGAAAAGCTCACCACAGTACTCAAATACCACTCAAACAGCAGCTCATCCAAGCAAAAACAACACAATTGACAGTATTCGTGGGTGGGAAGATGTGAGGGATGATGTACTTGCCTCTCTACTAGCAACTCTTACTGGTTGGCCGATATGCCAACATTGAGAAAATGTGCTTGGTATGCTATGCTCCCTGAAAAAAAGAAGTCTGTATTTTGATTTAATAATGTACTGTAAAGGTTTTGGTCACTTTGGTCACATAACTATAAGGGTATCCTTTTGTACCTTTCTGCTCTACTTTTTTTTCTGAGAGTGTATTTTTATAATACACTCTATCTCACGTCAATTAAGTCTATAATTGACATGTACAACTCTGTGGATCATCCTCCTGTTTTTCCCCTTTCTTTAACCTCATGATACCAATCTTTTTTAATTAAGTAATGACTTTCAAATGAATCTCAGATCATGTGTGAGAGAAGACACTTATCCTTAAAAATATCTTAGGCTTGATGGATTAATTCAGGAGGAAGTGGGCCATGTGTCTTGCACATTAACAATCCCTCTATTGCTGCGAGGAAGAGGTATAATGGAGTGTTCTATGTAGGAAGAGCTGCAGCAGAAGCAGTCACTGATTCTACCTGTGGTGGCACAAAAAGAATTGACAGTGACAGATAAGGTGTGTGATGTATACAGCCCAGTAGTTACCTGCAGTTACGGTGACTTCACGTGCACATCTGTTTCCAATAAAAAAAGTCAGTCCATTTTCAGCTGTGGCAAAATCCATATTCACCCTAACAATACCGCTCTTGACTCCCTGGTGAGCTTAACAAATGCCACACAATCAGTCCTCTCCAGCCTTTGGCTATGCCCACAACATTTATTCCTGCACTAAACCAAGCGAGGCCAATCGATTGGCCTATACCGTGGTCACAGCCTCCATCAAAACGAAATACAGACCCTGTTTCCCTTTCCAAAAAAAGAGAACATGAAAAAGAAATCACATTTACAGCATAGAAAGAAGAAAGGGTAGAGGGAGTGGTGAAAATGATGGGAGTGAATTAAAGGATTCTTTTGCTGCACAAAAGATCTGAGTGTTTCCACTTCCATTTCCTGATCTTCAGCTTCTCTTTCTCTCTGGCGTGCCATGGTGCAGAAGCCAGATTGCATGACTAAATAGTCATGTAGAGCTTACTCTATTTGATATTTATATTCCCATTGAAGTGTTCTTGTTCCTGAAGTTTTAATTGGGTGCTAATAAATAAATCATCCTGTCTCTTCCTCAACAGATGTGCAAGTGAGCGTTATGCTGCATAATATCTGTCTCCTATGCAGGTGTGTGTGGTTGCCTCATGTCACTAGTGCATGGGATGAGATGTACCAGCCAGGCCCCCTTAATCTGTTGTTCTGTGGCTCAGTGAAAGACTAGATAACAAACAGAGGGATGTGACAGAACCTGGAAATTGATTTCTGTTCATTGTGACCTCTTTTATGTGGGAGAAATGCTTTACAAATATGTGGAGGTCTATTCGTGATATACGGTAGGGATATCACAAATAGCAATATCTAACTTTGACTCACCTTCGACATTATTTGACTTTGCATTAAACTGGGTTTTTTAATGAATTCAAATCATCCCTCCACTCCATATTGTCCATTGAAGATAAACCTTTGCTGAGAGGCCACACTGTAAACAATGAGGGACAAATCAACAGTCATCATCAGTCATCTTTTCTGTGCAAAAATTTTATCTTAAATTTAGTCAAAGCTAATATGAGGATTCAAGTGGTTATTTTCCAAAGTTACAGTCTGTTTAACTCCCAATTCCATAGCATTTCCTTGCTGAGCCGAGGTAGAATACTTCCCAGTGCATAGGTTGTTGCCGGACAAAACACTGGCAAGTAAACCTGCACACAATCCCCAGGAAACCCACTTGATTTGTTCAGCTCTGAGAGATAAAGCTGCTTTTTTTGTTTTTTAATTCAGGCTTTAACATGTACAATAGCTTTATAAAATAACATTCAGGCTAGAGTTAATCTTTCTAAGGTTGGAAGACAAACAAAATACCAAGAGAAAACCCCATTGCTTCCTCTCTCCCACAATCCCACTTGGTACATTCCAGATTTTTAGCACCTGGTGGAAAAAGAGGCATTCAAGTGCACGTGTTCATGAGAGCACCATCCTCAACCAGAAAGTGGACCTCAGAGGAATCAGATAAGGGATCAGATTAGCTTTGCTCGTTTACTCCTCACTTGATGGACACTACTATACTTTCGTTGGAGGTGGGTTGGTGATGTCAGAAGAACTGAGGGACAAAATAGATTTTGTGATTAGAGAATGAAAATGTCTCAGGAACGCAATAGCAAAGCTGTCCTCGAGTTTTAAAAAAGCTGCAATGTTGATGTTTGTTATAAATAGAGCCTCTAAAAATTAGAGTTGATACATAATTATTTCTATCTTCATTATAATTTGTTATATTACAAAACTAGAATTAGTGGTTTCATGCCTTTACCAACCAGTCTAGTTGCAGTTTACATCCAAGTCTTGGCTATATCAGAACATAATCGGCAAAGGGGTTTACATTTCACATTTATCAACTTTTTTTCAACAAAGGCTTAAACCACCTCACGCGTAAAAACATTTTGTGGAATTGACAAAATGTGATCACTTTTTTAATGCAATACTTTAAAATGCGGATAAATTACATTTATGGAAACATGGCTACTACGTCATCCCAATCAACATGTGTGTGTGTGTGTGTGTGTGTGTGTGAAATCTGGAATCGGCCAATTCATTCTTAAATTAGGGCTAAAAACATATTTTGAGACCATATGCGCAATGACCTTTGACCTTTGAGTTAAAAGCTTCACCTATTCAATGTCCGACAAGCTGGGGACAATCTCCCCTTCTGTTCCTGAGTTATGGTGTTGAATAATGACCCTAAAAGTGTTTTTCCAGGACTTCATGATGTCACAGTGAAGTTGACCTATGACCTTTTGTGTTTAATGTATCCCATTAAACATCTGTGTGAAATGTTGTCATAATGACAGTATTAATTCTTGAGTTCCGGCAAAAAATGTGTTTTGTTAGGTCACAGTGACCTTGACCTTTGACAAACAAATTCTAATTAGTTCATACTTGTGTCTAAGTGGATTCTTGTGCCAAATGTGAAGAAATGCCTTCAAGGCATTCCTAAGAGAGTTTGTTCACAAGAACAGTACGTACAGACAAGAATTCTTGAGTTCAGATTTGGTTAATTTTATGAACTAGGGTGTAACAAAGCATTGTTTAGGTAGGGTTGGGTCCCACCCAATACTAAGAAACTACCAATGCTCCCCCCAATCTACAGTAGAAAATATGTTAATATGTGTATTATCCCTGCCTACAGATCTGTTTCTTGGTATTTCCTAATTATTTTCAATTTATTTTTGTTTGTTAAGGAAAACACAAGTGTGTGACCCCCAGCAATACTCCCAATCTTCAGGACATATTTGGAATTAGTTTCTTGTTTTATCTTATAAAAACCAAAACAAAATGAAGTGCAGGGGCGGCCACTATCTCTGAGAAATCAGACTATTCCTTTAAATGTTAATTTAAAAGATCAATGTAGTCCTCAAAACTAAATGAATTATAAAAATAGGATTGTGGGAAATGCACTTTTAAAAAACAATGTCTATTCCAAAGTTACACTTGTATTGTGGGTTTATGAATATAGACAAAACCATTTGTAATGACACAAGTACCTGTGCTGTCGTGCTGGTAAACACGATTCATTTTTTCATCTTTTTAAAAAATATGGAAATGACTGAGACTCCACCAAAGTTTGGTAAAGTAATTAATTTTGAGGGAATTAACTTCTCCAACTTATAGCACACTGAAGCAGGAAAACATAATGAACAATCTAATGAGACTCTTCTTGTCTTCTGGCAAATTTATAGTAAAACATTGCAGTCTCTCTGCATGGACGAATGAGCAAAAAAAAGGTTTGTGTGTGTCTTAATATGTGGACAAGTGCTTGTATGTGTGTGTGTGTGTATTATGAACTGTAGAACCCACACTACATATATCTTATTATACATGATCTTTCTGTTTCTGTGTACAAATAGGGTTGCATGCAAATGTGCTTTTTCATGGACAATTGTGTTCCTGTTGTATGCCTTCTTTTGAGTTCATAGGCCTTCATTTGTGTACAACCCTTTGTGTGTAGGTGGAATTGTAAAATACAAGAATTGTATTTCTTCTGGTATAAAGGCATCTTGCCAACCAGAATCCAGGAGGCCTGAGGGCGTTGTATGAAAATGCATGCACACATGCTGTTTTCTTCAGCCTCCCACCTTGCCTCTCCCCTGACTTCCCACATCCAAACACCTGGAACCTCAAATGATATGACCTGGTTATGGGAGTGGGCAGCAGCTGATTAATATTGACTAATAAAACAACACTTTCACAGCAGTACTGCATGTTCACTTCAGCACATTTTAGTTGAACTCCAAGATGTTGGCCCTGGCCTGACATCACCAGAACCCCTTGGTTCATTTTAGATTTTCAAGATGCATTATCAATGGATGCAGACCAAAATGCTAGTGATGTGTGAACATGAACTTGCCATTCATTGAACTACTCTTTTGATATGAATTAGTTGGAATGAGTCATCTCAGAGTAATTAGTTCTTTTGCATGCGCATTGCACAACAACAATAATAATGCACGAGCAAATAAAACGAGCTTGCAGATTTGTATGGTTCACAGGCTAAATAACTTCAGTTTGTTGGCGTGAAAATTTTAACAAATAATGCAATGACTTTAATTTTCAAATGTAGAGACATCCTGTCTGCTAACAAGTTTGCAGTGACATGAATACCAGACATAAAAACTGAGGAAAAAAGACAATGTGCAAGATGGTGGACTATTCAACTGCACATATAAAAATTTTATTCTGAATATAAGCAAAGAAACTGCACCAAGTCACTGTTGCTGCTAGGCAAGGCACAACTTTAAAAAGAAGCGATACACAGGGGTCCAGGCAGAGGCTGTGTGGAATAGACAACTAAGATGGTGATCAAGTCTGTTTTTCAGCAGCGACTTGCTGATTACTTGTGTGTGAGCCAATGGACTGAGATAACCACAGGGCTTGGATTTCAGGAGTTTTCTTTAGATCTAGGCTGCCCAAAAGGTTTGTAGGGTTTATGTCATCTAGTCTCTTGGTGCACATGTTTTTCTAAGACTACAAATGGCTACACTGAGAAAACGTTTTAGCCATATGGATACATAAATTAAGGCAGACAGAATGGAAGGCCCTACTGTACACTGTGCAGCAAGTTATTCATCTATCACTGTTGAGGGCATCCTACCCCATCACAGACAGCCCATCCTGTACCTGCTTATTAATTTAAAATCATTTGCTGCACCTCCAGGGGGAGATAAATGCCAGGTGCAGAGACAGGGCAGTGGTGGACCTGTAAAAACTATTACAGAGGCCCCTTCCTCACCCCTATTGCCATGGCCTGATAATAGCCTCACACTACAGCAGTAAAGCCAAACCATGGGAGAGTAAGGTGTTTCTCTCTCTACCTCTCTCTGCCTTCTAGGCTCTTCTGCTGAATTAGGGACACACACACACACACACACACAAAGGCAACTGTTCAGCCAAGTTGCGCAGAGCCCCCGCACTGCCCAAGGGCCCACCCACCCATGTCAAAATGCCGCTGCAAATGTTATAAAGGCCATGAAAGGATGGCATCAAAGTGGCATTATCCCTCTGGACAAAGGAAAGCAAGAATAAATACATAAATAACAGCTGCATGAAAGAATTGTAGGATCAGCAAGCAGGTAAACCAGGCTAACTCCTGTTTTCTCTCTAAACATGTTAATGTTTGCTTTTGGCAAAATAATAAGTAACATTAGATACAGTGACCTCCTGGACAGCTGCTCCCTGAAAAGCAGTTGTATAATGTGATCTCAACTGAGTGACAGCCAATTCCTCTCTGTGCATCAGATGTTGTTATTCACAGTATCAGAACACACTTATATGTCCCATAATATCTCAAAATTATATAAGCAAATTCTGATATTACAGGATGGAGGCTTGTGAATGCACATGATGCCAATGTTCATGAATCTGTGCTAAAAACTGTGCTACTTTTACATTTCAATTAATATGAATAAATGTATTTGTGTATACTTTGTTGTAGAAACAAGAACATCTGAGCAGAGCAGTTAACTAATGTCATGGTTATACATGATTTGAGGAGATGTCAGCAACTACAGTGATAGCACAAAGTGCAGCTAGCCTCCTCTACAAGCGCCCAGTTGTTATATACATCAGCATTACCATGTGACTTAAAGAAATGGTTTATACAAGTCAAGATAGTGAAATGAGTGCAAACAATGCAGAAAATGTGTGTGTGAATATTGTGGAGACATCTGTATACCATCACAGTGGCATTTGAAGACAGCATTTTTCCATTCATCTCACTGGCAAGACAGAATACATTTTAAAGTAATTTAAAGATTTTAAAATCAAATACATGGACTTCCTGTTGCATGGCATTTCACATATTTTCTTCTTCACTGAGTCACTGGTAGGAAACTTCCCATCAGAAGTTTTCTTAGCACCAAAGGGAGCTTGAATTGGCACATTTGAGATTTTGCTGCTGAAAAACATTTCATTTACAAGCCAAGTTGTCAGAAAATCAAACCGAGACAGCAAACGCGCACATGAATTTGGTAGTTTCTTACATTACAAATTTTGCCTTTCAGCAGTTTTCAAAACAGTTCCCTCTTGTATCTGCATTTTCACACAAGGATGTAAGTTTGACATAAGCTAAAAAACTACTGTTTACTATGATGGATTACCATTTGTATCTGTAGCAACTTCAAAGTCTATGTGTGCAATATGAATTTCACTCTGAAGGTTTGAACAAACCCAGTGGCTGCTTGGAAGGCAGGAAATGAATCCCATGGTAAAGTATGCTTTGGAAAAGCAGTAAGGGATCACACCAGCTAGGTTATAAGATGACCCTGATTTTACGACAAAACCGCTGTTGCAACAACAGTTTTACGTAAAGTCTTTAGACGATAAGAAACACTGAACAAAACATAGTAGGCAAATATACTATATTTACTACATCATTTAAGGGTAGTCCAGTTTGTGACTGACATGCTGCATAACTGTGGCAGTTTTTGTGGTAGATTTTCTTAATTGAATTGGACTTTGTTAAATGTTGTAATAGTTTACCATGTTATGAAAATCTTTCAAATAAACTATAAATCTCACCTTGATTTGCTTGTAATTGGTAGGCTATGTTTTATATTAGTGGTTAGTTATAAGAATTCCTGGCTTTATTTTCTTTTACTAATGCACTCACATACTCTTATCAAATGTTTTGGAAGCTTTAACTTTGAAGCAAGGAGAGTGTTTGGGTGAGCCGTCTTGTAACACAACATTCTGTGACACGTCCTTGGCCAAGTGACAGATCGTTCTGCCTGTTCCATTTTTGCAGTAAAGACCTGGGTGGATGCTTAGTTGTCTCATCACACATTCATTTCCTCTTTTGAAGATAAAATGTT
The DNA here is from genome assembly GCA_036024295.1 of Nannoperca obscura. Taxonomy (NCBI): domain Eukaryota; kingdom Metazoa; phylum Chordata; class Actinopteri; order Centrarchiformes; family Percichthyidae; genus Nannoperca; species Nannoperca obscura. The sequence continues at coordinate 17,294 of JAVQJL010004418.1, forward strand.
ATATAAGCCAGCAGGAATTGCTTGTAGGGTGAACTCGACTTACTGGGTACTTTTGGGGCTGAGTGATCAGCAGACAGAAAACTTGCTAGCCAACAACATTAAGGCTACAAAAAACCCACAATACACCATCTTGAAGAAAGATTTTCTGTAATGGAATGGAAGAGTCAGAACATGCTCCATTTAAAGAGAATATGGCAGAAAAACATTGTTGCACTGACATGTATAAGGTGGCAGAAAAAGGAGAATTCTTATCCAGAGTTTCGTCAGTTAAACCTGCATTATTATATTGTTTTACCACTTGGGGGCAGCACAACAAGCTAAAAACACAACATTAACATACAGTATTATCGCCATAAGTTACATTACACACATTAGCAGTTAATAGTTGCCTATTTACACATCCAGCGGACGAGAATTGGCTTTCATTTGAAATCATGATGATAAGGAAGTTTAAATCTAATGTTTGTTTGTTTTTTAGTGCTCAATGTCTATAAAATGGCTAGTTTTCACATGTTTTTAGTTTGCTAAAATCACCTCCTCTGGTAGGTCTACTTTTACAGCAGTGACTTTCTTTCTACAAAATACTTGAAATTGTACTGCAATGAGATATTCATACTAATTGCAAAAAATTATAGTTTTGTTCAGTACTTCTTTACTAGTGATGTTCCAAACATTATCCAAGCAATTCTTTAATGCAGCAAAAAATCTTGTTAATATATTAATATTGTATTTCTTTAGTCTTTGTATCACATTTACTTTAAATTATGACCCTTTACCTGCATTTGTCATGTATGTGGCTGAATCCTTTATTGAGCCACATTTCTTGTCGTAACAATAGTCACATATAACTTCTTTTTTACAATGTCAGACAGAAAAGTGCAAGATACAAGTATATGGAAATTGTAGATGTTGCATGAAGCCATATTTATCTGCATAACTTATACTTCATCTTGGTTTTTACGAACAGTATCTGAATACAGGCTAACATTTATATATGTTATATATACACATTGTGAATTCTACCCATGCATCATTTTATACAGTTTGATTTTTACCGTTGTACTTGTCTTCTTGTTAGCTTTTGAATAAGAATTTTCCATTGCTGTATGTTCATTACAAAAGTTTATGGCCTATACAGAAATCAAGCGATAAAAACAAAGATAACAAACATTGACAATGAAAAACTGAAATCTGGACTCATCAGCTTTCTCCTTACACTCTTGGGCTATTAGCATGGGAATTGTGAGACCAGGGTACTGAGACTCCCACACATTTCTAATTTATCACATTGGGAAAAAAAGGCTCAGTAGATATAGTTTTTTTTGCCATCTCCCTCACTGATTTATATTGCATCTCAGCTTTTTCTTCATGCTTCAAAACCAATGTTTCATGTTTATTTTTAGGGTGGCATAAACAAGAGAAAGGCTTTAAGGGCTGAGATGAAAACAAGTGACCATAAAGTGCACCGAAAATGAATAAACCATCCTCAATCTAATCCGTGACTTGTCATGGAACTACGAGAGTGTCAGTAGAACTCACTGGGAGCTTGAAACACCCAAATCCCATTAAGCCTTTGTAGGAGAAAGGCTGACATTTTGTGGTCTAATTAAAAATTTCCAGCAATGAATTGGTGAATGGTTAACAATAATTAACAACTGGCATGGGATGCTGCAGCTGGGACATGACCACATAAACTGGCTTTGTCCATTTTTCTTTAGGAAACAAGGGAAAAAAAACAAGGAAGTCAGAGACCTCTCTCTGATATATTATTATTCATATATGGTTACATTTTTCTCTGAACTTTAATTATTCAAATTGTAAAATGTGTCATTGCATGCTGTGCATACATTAGATTAATGCAGCCATTAAATTATCAGTTGTTATCATAATCAGCCATTTAACCACACTGCTCTGTGTGGCTGTTGTGGCAGCTGTGTTTGTGTAACTGTTTATACAATCATGCCGTCCCTCTGTTTCCTGCTCATTTGCATTTTCTCCAAATGTCTCCAAGCAACAAAGTGAGGGAGGAGGGGCTGGAGGGGCCTCAAACATCTCGCCGACACCCCCTTAGGACACTTTTTTCTCATGTCCATCCCTCTCCCAGCTCTTTCTCCCACTCTGCTGTCAAGGCACATCCTTAGAAACCACCCGGGTGTCACCATACTTCTTCCTCCAAAGACACAAGGAGGGCAGACACTCTTTTAATCATCCTTTCTTGCCTCTACTCATCTTCTCGGCGGTCAAAATAACAAAAGCTGTCACACAGACTCATGTCGTCTCCCAGTGATCATAACGGATAATTACCCTCCCCCCGGGACTCCAGTCCAGCCTCATCTCTCCCACAAGCACTATTTCACTGTGAATCCCCAGCACTTGTGAAATGGCTGTGTCTCAGTAACAAGCCCTGAGTGGCAGTGATTCAGCCAGAGATATAGCCAAGTCAGGCCAAGAAAAAGTACATCAACCTTCAACCCTTATCCACCATTTCGCGATGAAAAAAAAAACTCTCTCTTTTCTCCCAAAGAGAGATTTATAAATCAATGAGACAGGGTGAGTGTCAGAAATTGTTCGGTGCAGTCGTTTTTCAAGTGGGACATCATCCTGTCCAGGTGACAGATTAGTCTGACCAAAAGGGGGCAGTGTTGATATTTTGCAAGAAAGGTGGGACTGACGGCCCATCCGGCTGCTGCAGTGCGTGAGGGAGTGAGCAACTGAATGAATGAATGGGTGATTGAGTGAAGGACGAGAGCAGATAACATGCTCACTGACTGAAAGAGGGAAGCTACAGCGATCAGCATCGATCCCGCCACACAGACCCCAAGCCTCGGCCAGTGGTTGCTCCACTGGCCTCCAGGGCACAGCTAGATGCTGTATTATCAGCCTGCATGATTGCATCTCTGGGCAAATATTTTATCTGATACAATACAAAGTGTTGGTTTTTGAACTATTACACAATTTTCGAGAAACTTAAAGTGACTGATTTTTTCCCCTTGAAGTGGAGGCCTGGGATGAAGTCAGTATTTCTTCAGAAGTGTTGGCAAATATCAAAAGATTCTAAATATATATTTTACTGTATACATGTGTAGTGCATTTAAAATAACACCAAGGACATTCTGGGAGCACTGTAAACTATTCCAACTGAATGAAGTTTGTCAAGTTGAAATTATTAACAAGATGCAAATTAAGCTGTACTTGAGGGAATATATTGTTCACAAGGGAGTATCAAATGAAAAGCAACAAACAGAGAGAGGCTGCTGTTTTAAAAAAAAAGATTATCAGACATCCATTCAATTCTATGATGTCCAATTTTAAGTGAGAACTGCCCTAGGCTTATTTTTAGGGTGTTCAGTGATGCTGCAGGTGTCCATTTGAATGCAGATAGTTTATCTGCATTCAAATGGTGTGAAAAGCTAATTTTCTGTTTTATCTTCATTGACTGCAAAAGAAAAAAAGACACAGGGAGGTTAAAGGAAAGATGTAAGAGAATGAAAAGGCAGCTGTTTTAAAATTATGCTGTACAAATACAGCCAAAGTCAATATAGATGTATGAGTTTAAATTGCAAAGACTAGATTTATGGCAGAAAATAAGAGTCAGTAACTATCAAACTCAATTTGTACAGTTTTGTCTCGAAGGGCTTTAGACCTCAAACTAAATCCTCCCAGATCATGCGGAATCACAGAGGCGGGAGAAATAGCAGGCAACCTTATGATGAATGAAGCTATTCCAATCCCTCCTAGCCTCCTTCTTTTCACTCCTCTCTCATCTCTGCTGACATACCTTGTACCTACATGGCCAATCATACTATAGAACACAGTGAAATCATCTTAGAAAAGCCATTCACTCCTTCCTGTCCTGGCACTTTGGGTGTCAGGATCATAATTTGTAAAACCACAGAGAAAAACTTCAGTCACCATCCAGAGGCCTGCTATTAAGGATCAGTAAACACCAGCCTGATAACGCAGTTGCTTCCTGCAATATTGCAAGTCCACTTCTCCCCTTTCTCCTTTAGCCTGCTCCAAGTCTTTGGTTGTGAAGAGGAGGTGAAAAAGAACGTTTCAAGTGAAATCTATAATCGAGATCCCTCATCCTACTCCCCCCCGGTGTGGCCAATTGGTATTCTGCAGGATCTTCTGGCCCCCTATGGTGTTCCCAATCTCCAACTAGGAAAGAAAGAATAGAGAGCTACTAAGCCCCTGGATGGAGAATGCCTAGCTGTGGATTAATGGGTAGAAGAACAAATGAAGTCCAGGAGAGGGTTTATATCTATCAATATAAAGTAGCAGATTAGACATAGAGATGGCTGTGTCTGTGTTTTCATTTGTCAAACTGTTTGGCCACATTACTCCATCGACAAATACAACATAGCATGGTGAAATTAGAATGGGATCAATGGACTCAGGGGGAGCATGGCATGTTCTGCATCTAAAAATTCAGAGACACGGTTCTGATTCTTAGGTATATATTAGGGCAACCATATGTTGTATATGTTGTAAGTGGTGCTCTGCATGAGGACAGACCAGAAAGCTCACATAAACAATCCTTAATTTTCTCTGCTATATATTCCAAACAGATTGATCTTTTGGATATTGTAGATTACAATAACAAAGTTTCCAATGACGATGAATATCATGTCAACCTTTTCTTTTCACTCAAAAGAATGTAACTTTTTCCTGTCACTACACAACATGTCACCCACATCAACTTAGCAACTTAGCAGTGAGTGTACAGTTCGTGAATCAATTACATAATTAACCACAAAAAAACCCATTAAAAAAAATGCTATAATTCTTCCTGAAGAATAAAAAAGTATTTTATTTATTATTATTATGCTGACCATTCATGCAATTCAACCTTGGCTGGGATCCGTGAGTAAAGCCTGTATTTAAAGAAGCCAACAACAAATCATAATCATAGCTAAAATGAAGGAGAAGTGAACAGATCATTCTATTCCATCTTTGACCTGCAGGAAAGGAAACTTTTTTTTACTTGAAAGAAAATGTATTTGACAAAATATCCTCATGCTTTCCTTCCTTCATAGTTCCTTATAGTCATAGCTTCAAGCCTCGAAGGTGTTTTTTCTCTCCTCTTTTCTAACCTTTCTGGTGCTTTGAGAAGCTTCAACCTCTGTGCCCATCTCAGACAACCTTGGTCGATCCTGTAATGAATTTAGCCAGCAGCAATAACAGTGCCAATCAATAGCAATCCGTGGTATGTCATTGACAGGTTAGACACTGTAATGTTTGGCCATGGCAGCTAGTCAAAGGAGTCAAAGGAAGTCCAGCAGTTGTTTTTCAGCACTTCAGACAAGTGGGCACACACTGGCGACCTCACCCCTGCTGACATCTACAATAACATAAAAATATCAATACAAATATTATTCATCGATCATCCACAAATAGGTTCTTCACTGCTGTATATGATGGAAAAATCAAACCTGTGACCTATATCATTGTACTGTACGCATTCGTACAACCAGCAAAACATCCACTGTGAGCCGGTACTGTATCTCCACATAACCTTGGGAAAAAAAGAGTTTTCCCTTATTATGGCCAACCAAAAAATGTTTCATGCTGGATGAAAAAAAAAAAAAGATACAAGGTCTCTGGCGGACAATAAGCTACCATACCATCAGACAGTTAACTATTAAGGAAGCCTTACCCTTCAATCCCAGAACCCTCAGAGTGGCATTGCTGCCTATGTGATGTGAACAGATTGTAACTGAAAGTTTGTCTGCTTACTGCAAAATGTGCTTAATTCAAAGAACCAGGAGGCCACTCTGTTTGCTTAAGTGGAGCTTTAAAGGTACATGCTCCTTGTGGTGCAGTAGCACATTCTCTCAAGTTTATCCATACTAAGAGCTCTCCCCCTTTTTCAAAGCAAGTCCAGTTAAAATAACTTTCACTGATCCCAATTCTGCCACAACAACTCAGAGTACAGACCATAGATTTAATACAGTCTATGGTCCAGACCAAGAGGTAGAGTTGCAGTACTACACGCTTTTCTGCACTTCCATTAGAGCATTTACCCACCCTAAACTCCACAGAGAGGGTGTCTTCCCCCCTACCACTTAAATTATTTAAATAAAAAGTAAACAGAAGAGGTGTTACACATACAAACCTAATAAAAAGTTAAACCACCACTGCAGCAGTACAGCAACATAGGAGAATTAAATGTGGACTCTTCGCAGATCAGATCTCTGTCATCTAAAGCTGTACTAGTAAATTATCTAATATCAGATTATAATATTGATTTATTCTGTCTTACTGAAACCTGGCTGTGTCATGATGAATATGTTAGCCTAAATGAATCCACTCCCCCCAGTCACATTAATACTCACATCCCTCGAGGCACAGGCCGAGGAGGTGGAGCTGCAGCCATCTTCGATTCGAGCCTATTAATCAAACCTAACATTGCAAAAACCAGGCACATCCTGTCTCAAAAAGATGCAGAAAAACTAGTCCATGCATTTGTTACGTCTAGGCTGGTTAATTGCAACTGTCTATTATAAGGCTGCCAAAATAAGTCCCCTAAGACTCTCCAGCTGATCCAGAATGCTGCGGCGCATTTACTGACAAGAACCAGGAAAAGAGATCATATTTTTCCAATATTACTTACTGGCTCCCTGTAAAATCCAGAGTATAATTTAAAATCCTTCTCCTCACCTTCAAAGCTCTTAATGGTCAGCCACCATCATATCTTACAGAACTCATAGTGCCCTATTACCCTACTAGAGCACTGCACTCCCAGAATGCCGGGTTCCCTGTGGTTCCTAGAGTCTCTAAAAGTAGAATGGGAGCCAGAGCTTTCAGCTATCAAGCTCCTCTTCTGTGGAACCAGCTTTCAGGTTTGTGTACGGGAGGCAGACACATCCACATCCTCACATTTAAGAGCAGGCTTAAGACTTTGTACTTTGATCAAGCTTATAGTAGGGCTCACTCAGGTGAACCCTGAGCCACCCCTTAGTTATGCTGCTATAGACCTAGATTGCCGGGAGACTTCCCAGGATGCACTGAGCTCCTCTCTCCTTTCTCTTCCTCTCCCTCTCCATCTGTACACACTCAAATTCCATTAATACGTTTTAAACATTCTTCCCGTAGTTTGTGCTTTCTCTCTCCTTCTGTGCTTTCTGCAGGTATTTCTGCCTCCAGAGCTGTAGAGTCTGGATCTATGGATGCAGCCCCCCGTGTTCCTGCTGTTGCTATTATTGTCATTGCTCTCATTATTAGTATTGCTATTATTATATTGTCATTAGTATTATTTTTATTAATATTAACATCAATTACCACAACTATTACCTTACATCTCTATGTAGAACTGTACTGTACTACTGTATGTTCTCTTTCCTCCTGCTCTCGCTCTCTCTCGCTCCCCCCATCCCTTCTTTTCAACCCAACCGGTCGAGGCAGATGACGCCCACATAGATCCTGGTACTGCTCGAAGTTTCTACCTGTTAAAAGGGAGTTTTATCTTGCCACTGTCGCTTAGTGCTTGCTCACTGTGGGACTGTTGGGTTTTTGTAAATATAAAAGTTGGTCTTGACCTGTTCTATACAAAAAAGTGCCCTGAGGTAACTTTGTTATGATATGGCGGTTTATAAATAAAACTGAATTGAACTGAATACAAATACACCCATAAAACTTGAGAAATAAGATGGAGATTTTAGGTTTTGTGATTTTTGTGACTGTTAATTTAAGTTAATCTTATTTTAATCTTGATTTAAAATGTGATTCAACTTAATGAATCTACTACTGACATGTAATTTAAATGTGTGTAATTAATGCAGTTTCTGTTACTAGGCAACATATTTGTAAGTATCAACAACTTGCCCGAGTCATATGCCAAAAGTGTGCTGCTTTTGAAGTTTTTTTTTTCTTTTTTTTTTCTCACTTTTAAAGCCTCAAGTGATATATTAGCTTGTCGCTGCAGCTAAATTTGTTGTTGACAGTTATTGGCCTACAGACAACACCCAAACGTCTGGTTACCTGCTTGATCTGTTTTTGTTGTCATGAAAGATGATTTGAATGAACATCCTATCATAAAACATTTAGACCTGTGAAGCCTCCAGTCGCTGAGTTTTTTTTGTTCAAAACATCAGTGGTCTGACAAAGGCTGAAAAGCGCTGCACCTAACAATAGTGAATATAACTCCCCCACATGCTCTCTGCTCAGTCCCTCCATAACAAAGCCATCAGACACATTTGCAAGGTTGGTTATGTCATGTTCCTTTTACAAAGCAATAACCTCCAGCTAGGGGACTCTAAGGGATTGGAATTTTAGTTCCCTTCGTCATTTGTATGTGTCGAGGTGTCCGCTGTGGCAAATTGCAATTCCACATCCCATAAGGTCAGCCCTCGCACTTCCTCCTTGTTTCTCTTTCTTTGGGCGGAAAATGACACTCAATAAGGCCAGACTGGTAGAACGTAAGAGGAGGGCCTTAATCCCCTCAGGACGTTTAAGTCACAAAGATCGGCTATTAGTTTTGACTCTCAACACTTTTCACAGGAAGGGAAAATTCAAATGACCTAAAAGCACGGCACAGAAAGAACATTTGAAAAGAAAAAAAAAAAAAAAGCATGGTTTCTAATATACACTAAAAAAGGACCTTTACTGTTACAGTATTGCAATAAATAAAACTGAATGTGCTAATTATATTCTATATGTATATAAAATGTGAAATATATTGCACACATGAACAATAATGAGATTATGATTTTCACATTTTTATTTCAGGAGACATGCATGAGTTATACCATTCAGAACAGTCTTCTTCTACTCACTTCTTGTTTAAAATTGTCACTCACATGCTTGTGATAAAGTAATTTGTGGAATTTGTTAAAAATCAAAATAGCAAAACATAAAGTCCCATTTTATTGCTCATAATGAAATATACAGTCTCAACTGATTTTGCAGGGATATACTGTAAGAAATTCTTTCCTTTCTCTTGTTCATATGTTTAAGACGACCTGAGCCAGCTGATCAGGTTAAGCGTCATTGTCAGAGCTGACAATACGTACATTTTAACCCCACAAAATGAATATGTAGCACATGCATGCATGCATGCACGAACACACACACTCTTGCCAGACATAAATAGAGCAAAGATGAAGCATAATAGACTATTATCATTTTGACAATCTCCGGTCATAAACTCTGTACTGAGTCATTCAGCCAAAAGGTCAAAAATGTCCCCCAAAAATCAGGTCATTTGGCTTGTCCTCCTTTTTCTTATCACGTTATCTCCGGTCTGCTTTCATTTCTTTTCTTTTCAATTTCTCTCTTCTGTTCTTTGTCTTCTCTTTCACTCTTTCTCTTTGTTACTCTCACACACTTTCTGCCTTTCTCTCCTGGTTGGGGAGGCATGAATGCGGATGGAAGATGGCTGGGATGTTTCGCATCTCAGAGGGATCGTGCTCGTCTCATTCCCCCTCCTCTCTCCCTGCCAGGAGGTCAGCAAGGTGGGCTGAAGAGTAATTGGCAACTAGCAGGGAGAGAGCTGACACAAGGGCTGTTGAGGGCAGCATTAATTGACAATTGTAAATAACAAATGGAGCTGATGATTCAAATTACCTGTCCACACGATTCCCCCCATTAATTGTGTCCTGAAACGTGACCCAACATAATAAATGATTTTTAAAATTTTGTCTACGCTAATGCCAGGAGTTTGCAGCCAGAGGGGGGATGAGAGTGGAAAAAAAGAGGGAGAGAAAAGTGTGTGAGGAAGATCGGGAGAGAAAGAATGAGCGAGAGAGAGAGAGAGAGAAACACATCAAGGAACAGATTGTTAATATCAGCCGTTTCATCTGGCCGATTGTGAAATAAATGGCAATGGGGCTTGCAGTAACATGGTGCGACACGCCACGACGTCTAATGGGACGAGCAGCTCTCCACCAGCAGGGACCTAATGAAGTGCGACATCGTTTTTCACCCCGCGACCACCACAATGTCAAGGTTCTGCAACATGCCATTTGTGAAACGATGGTGGCAGGACATCACCTGCTCAGCTGATGGCGCGTGTGGACCAGCCAGGCATCAAACCTCCAAACAACACTTGGATGACTTTGGAAAATCAGGCATCAATATCATCAATCGACCTTCTGTTGACCATGAAAAAGACACCCCATCCTCTTCTTCCTCATGTTGTTTGGTCACACACCCACAAGAGAACACAGCTCAGATGGGAGACACAGGAGGCGACCTTGTCGAACATAGTGCACTGGGACATGTTTCTATTATTACAGGTCTGGAGGCAGTCATGCGCCAGAACACAGAGCATGTTTTACAGGGAGGGCTTTTGACTGATGATGGGGGGTAAAGTTGCAGAAAGGAGGCAATGGCATTTGATTTACTGGCCTCTCAGTGCACTTTAATGAGGAGTAATTCTGTCTTGACACCCCAACATCTCCCTTACCTCCATTTCCTCTTTTCCTCCATTCTTATCATTCTCCTGCTTTACCTTTGCCTATGGCATCCCCCCTCCTTTAGTATGGTTTGTCACAGTTTTAAGACTTAGCCTCAGCTTGCTCCTGAGTTTTAGTGCTCCTTCCTCCTTCCTGTCTTATTAACCAAAAGGATTCTGAATGTATCTTCATTAACAGGCCATTAAGAAGAAGACATGCAAATGTGAAAAAGTGACTTCTCCTAACCAATATCCGCCAGGGAGATTAAAGATAACTTAGATAATATATATTTCTGGGAAGATGTAAAGTTATTTAGTGCAAGTTCATAGGCCAAGCAAATCATTTGTTGGCATGAATAGTTCACTTTCTTAAGTCATTGGTCCTGCATGTTTATATTCCAGTAGAGCAGGAGATTTTCCTTTTCTATTCCTATTAACCACCTTTTAAATTACTTTGTGATTAACATACTGTTCTCCAAGGTCAGGTTGGAAAGGCTGCGTCTGAAAGCCATGCCTTTTACCTTCTTCAGTCTGTTCATTCAACAGAATTGTGAATGTTCTTCCACAGAGATGGATAAGTAGTTGCTGAGGAGTGAAAACACTTTTCAAGCAGCTGTTCACTCACACTGATGATCACAAGGAATTTTCAAGACAGAATGTACTAAAAGAAATTTTGTGAAACCATCTTCATATAGCCACACCATCATTGGTGTGCAAAGAAGAAGGTAAACACGAAAGAAAAGACATACGCAAACACATCACCAAGTCTATTAACAGTGGCCATATAATAGAGGGTCGTGATTATAACTGTCAGGTATAATCAAGCATCTGTCTGATAAATAAAGTTAATCAGAGAAAGCTCAAAGGGTGTGAGGGTTCAAAGGGAACGTAGAGTCAATGTGTTGTATGCAATTAATGAAGAGAACTGCATCAGAGTTTCAAAGCTTTGCTGCTGTTGTTTTTCCTGCTTCATATCGGTTTGCTCTCCCACTAGAGTGGAGGAGTCAACTGTAATTTCTCTCCTGCAGATAAATTTGAAATGGAAACAGACATAATTCACTCTCTCTCTCTCTCTCTCTCAGTCTCTCTCTTTTGCACTCTTTCTCTAACTCTCTCTCCCAATTCCAAGTCTTAATTAGCCAATGCAAAAGCAAACAAGCTCTCTGTTCAATGCATCTATTTGAGAAGGGCCATTTACTTTCCCAGACCTTTTGTAGAACAGGCTTGAACAAAATTTCCCTCCTCCTATGTCTGTGTTCTCTTTAATTTAATACCTGTACACACCCACCCATTATCTTTATAGCATGGCCCAACGTGGGTCTAGCAAACCTGTAACCGTGCAGTGCTCATTAAAACTTCACACTGTGGTCCGTGACTGGGTATCAGGGTTACAACATTCTGACAGTAAAGCCAGCGTGTTTAATTCAGCCAGCACGTCCATGTTTTCATAGGCTTAAAAGTAGTGGATGCCAATTGTAAAGTGGTGCATTCTGAAATTAATAGCTCTATTACACCCCATTTACCTTCAAACCACTTAAAAAGTCACATATTTTCATATTAAATATAAATAAAAATGCTATGAAACTGAATCTAAGTCCTAAATGTAAAAATGTAATCTAAACTTTAAATGTAAGTGAAACATCTAAAATTAATCAAATCTAAATTCAAATTCTAAAGCTAAATGTAACATTAGAAATGGTAACAAAGCTTTGCTGTGTCTGACTAATGAGGTGTTAATGGTTTCTTTGTCTTGCTAAACTTATCTTCTCTCTTTTTCTCTTTTAAAGGTAAATATGAAGCAGGAGACAGCAACTGGTTAGCAAAAGTATTCTTTGTCAGCCATTCCAAGTGGAATACTGAAAAGCAACAAAGTAAAACAACAGACAATGCCTTTACTGTAAACAAGTTGGGCCCACCTGAATTGCTTTTGGTTTAAAACAATATCATCATGTAAAAGTGCAGAACATCACTCATCTACAATTTAAATAAAATAACTTCAATAAACAGTATATGCTTTAGAATACGTGTTTCCTGCTTTTCTGGAGGCAAAGTCTTTAATGACATCATTGCAAGACATCTGACAGCCAACTTGCATACTAGTGCAAGTCCACTCAGTCTTTCTTGAAGATCTAAGTAGTTCTTCATCAGTTTGTGCTTCTAAAAGCTCCACCCTGCAGACTCAGCAGACACAGACTCTCCTTGTGACTGTAGTCAGACAGGACAGATGACCACTCAGCTGGGTCAACAGGAGGAGCAGCTGATCCATGGTGCAGGCTGGAAGTTGCTGAGGAAGTAGATGTGACATTGATCTCAATGACCACAGAAGTCATCTCAGGATATTCTACAGTAAACTGAGCAAATAAAAAGGCTGATGTGCTGTTAACGTACCAGCCACATCAGCTGAGGTTGGAACAGACACAGAAAAGACAGTAGGATCAGTGGATGCAAGTGTTCCTCACCTGCAGAGAAGGATGGACCTAAGATGAAAAAAGAAATAAAAAAGCTAGCAATTTTGTGTTATATTAAAAGGTAATATAACTGTCAACAACAAAAAATCTCACTAAAGACATTGTTTATCCATATAAATATATTGATCTGGGAAAATGACCCTTTGTTGAAAACTCACCTGCTGTATTATCATTAAGTGAGGAGGTGGATTGCAGTGCTGAATGTACTGTGGCTATATCATCACTGACACTGGCACTTGCGGACGTATCAGGGGCATGTGGCATTGGTTGTGCTCCACCTTGCTCCTGGGGAAGTTCCATATAGTATGAGTAGACAGCTGAAGAAACAGAATGAGTTTATTTTACCAACATAAATTATTATTCTCAACAGCAAGTAATTTGTACACATAAATCAACAACTCTTAATATATAACTAGCTAATTAAGACATGTTATTGCAATATAATAGCAAAGACCCCAAAATGGTAATGTGAATAATGTTAAATTGTTATCAGTACCAAGTTTATGGAACCGAAGTTTTTTTTCATTACAGAAATATACACTGATCAGCCATTACATAATGACCACTGACAGGTGAAGTAAAGAACACTGATAATCTCGTTACAAGGGCACCTGTCAGTGGGTGGGATATATTAGGCATCAAGTGAATATTTTTTCCTCGAAGTTGATGTTTTGGAAGCAGGAAAAATGGGCAAGTATAAAGATGTGAGCGACTTTTACAAGGCCCAAATTGTGATGTCTAGACGACTAGATCAGAGCATCTCCAAAACTACAGCTCTTTTGGGGTGTTCCCAGTCTGCAGTGGTCAGTACCTACCAAAAGTGGTCCAAGGAAGGAAAACCGGTGAACTGGCAACAGGGTCAAGGCTCACGGATGTGCATGGGTTGCGAAGGCTGGCCTGTGTTGTCCAATCTAACAGAAGAGCTACTATAGCTGAAATTGCTGAAAAAGTTAATGCTGGTTCTGATAGAAAGGTGACAGACACACAGTGCATCGCAGTTTGTTGCGTATGGGGCTGTATAGTCAGAGACCGATCAGAGTGCCCAAGCTGGCCCTTGTCCACCACCGAAAGCACCTACAATGGGCATGGGAGCATCAGAACTGGACCACGGAGCAATGGAAGAAGGTGGCCTGGTCTGATTAATCACAATTTCTTCTTCTCATGTGGATGGCCGGGTGTGTGTGTTTCCCTTACCTGGGGAAGACATGGCAGAAGCAGTGTGATGCTTTGGGCAATGATTTGCTGGGAATCCTTGGGTCCTACCATTCATGTGGATGTTATTGTGACACATACCACCTACCTAAACTTTGTTGCAGACTAAGTACACCCCTTCATGGAAATGGTATTCCCGAATGACAGTGGCTTCTTTCAGCAGGATAATGAGCCCTGTCACACTGCATAAATGGTTCAGTAATGGTTTGAGAAAGGTGTTGACTTGGCCTTTAAATTCCCCAGATCTCAATCCAATCAAGCATCTGTGTGATGTGCTGGACAAATAAGTCCAATCCATGGAGGCCCCAACTCATAATTTACAGGACTTAAAGAACTAACTTCTGATACCACAGCACTCCTTCAGAGGTCTATTGGAGTCCATGCCTCGATGGGTCGGGGCTGTTTTGGCAGCAAAAGGAGGACCGTTCACAATATTAGGCAAGTGGTCATAATGTTATGGATGACTGCTGTATACCCAAAATTGCTAAGACTTTGATCCTTTGTCTGCCTACACATCCCTGGGTCCAGGGTGTAGGGTAATATATTGTTCTATATCATCACACTATTGTTAATTTCAGGGGGTGATTTTAATACGAAATTAATAAAACATTTTTATTAGGCTATACAATATCACCCACTACTGGATTTGTATGAACTGCAATATACTTTTGCTATGTTTCTTTGCTCTGATTACCTGCTATGAAACAACATTACCCTTGCCTAGTCAAACTTCTACAGTTATTTTGGCAGTGTAATCAGTAACACATATTACACAGACATTATTTTGTAAAGTAACGTATTGCTATTAAATGGAAGTAACTAGTAATATGTCATATAGGCCTACTGTATAATATATTGTAAAATATTTTGAAAGTGATTTCCCCAACACTGTACTCAGCTACAAGTTAGTTTTACACAGAAGAAACATTGTAAAAAAATGAATTTGTCCAGCTAGCTCGTTAGCTACCTTGCTATTATACATACAACTAGGTGGATTAAAATATCAAAGCTATTTAGGGATTTTTATTCAAACATAACATTTCCAAATACAAGATATACTACCTAGGATATATTGTTAACTAACTAGCTAGCTACCTTTAAATTATGAAAATAGCCTAAAGTTAGCATATCTTGTTTTAGGAAAGTTAACATTCCCTAAACGTCCCTAAATTGCATTAACATTTTAATTCACCTAGTTGTATTTAATAATGCAAATAAACATGTCTTGCGGTTTATTCTCATTTTCTTTTTTCGTCATCTTTCTTTTCTCTGTTCCAGAAGGATATATCCTTTTGCACTTTTTTTTCTCTCTCGACTAGGACTGCTTGACTGTCTGTGCTTGCATCAAAATGCAGTTAATGTCCTTTACATTGAGCATGAACGTGATACCAGCTCTGACAGAGGCAGCGGGAATGGATTAAACCACTAGTATTTGCTAACCAGCCCATTAATATAATGCTGCATTTTTGTATGATTACTAATGAAATAATATATAAAAAACACAAAGGTATCACAAAGAAATTATTCAAGCTCCCTTGTGGGACAATGGGGGTCCTAAGGAGGCACTTAGTTCGCTTATGCATCAGGCCGGCTTTGATTAACTGTACATATAATAGAACCGTGGAGAGCGATAGTGGATAAACCTGGTTAAAGAATAATCGCCTGTGCGGTATGTTGTAAGAAGTAAAGGAAGTGCACCTTCAACAAGGCAGCGATCATTCCCTGTGTTACCACTACTGCTGACGTTCTACTGGTTGTTACGCAGAAAAAGTAGCAGAAATTCGGAAGCCAACATTTCACGAGTGCACAGAAGCAGCCTGAGTGCGAGAGCAGGGAATCTGTGCAAGCAACAATATATCTGAGTGCAAGCATTCAGTTTGAGAAGAAGCAGATCAAATTCAAGCACAAGCAGGGGCTATTTGAGTGCGAGAGCAGGGTTTTGAGAAAGAGTATAACAAGATTTGTGCATTAAATTAATAAAACATGCTCTCAAACTGAAAGACCATGCTCTTGATTAAAGATAGGAAAAAAGGCTCATAGTTTCGGGTCCCAGCCACCCTTTTATACTTTGGTTTTGTATGCATTAAACATCCGAGATATAACATGTTCATTAGTAAGGCTTTAGGGGCTGGTTTGCGGACTTTGTAATCTTTGTACAGAGCTAGGCTAGCTGTCTCCCCGTTTCCAGTCTTTATGCTAAGCTAAGCTAACAAGCTGCTGGCTTCACATTTACCATGAAAGTGAATATATGTTTTAATCTTACTCTCGGCAGGAAAGCGAATAAGATAATTCACAAAATGTATTTTCTATTCCTTTAAACGGTAAATGCCCAGTAATTTAGCTGAAGCTTTGAGATCGCTGTGTAGGGTTTCTTTGACAACAAACTCTACCACAGTGACATTAAATCAATTGGTAAGGTGAGTGTCAGCTACTCAGATGCTATATGTCCAATAGCTAACCTTGGTGCAAATAATCTTTTTTAAGTTAATTATCAGCATGCAAAATGTACAGTAAATCCAAACAGCTGTGTTGAATTGAACTGAATTCCTCATTGAAGCTAAGAAGGTGGGAGGAAGAATAACACACTGGGTATCCAAAGGTATGCAAGGTCAAAGGCAGCCTGCATTCATAAATAGTAACCATAATTGTTCTCTTCTTAATAATATGCAATATTCATGAATATGGATATATGTGTCCTTTTTGGACTTTTGTTTGAAGAATTTTTTGTAAACCAAGAACTGTCCTAATTCTCATTTCTCTGACCAAAGGTGAAGCAGATCCTACACTTCATGGATTTAGGTCTCAAGATAAAGGCAGTGTGCAGACCGGCTATTTCAGCACAATCCTTTTCCCCACAGGTGGATCAGATCCCTGCGGCACAACCCTAACCCCCTTCTCACCCAGATGATAAATATTTCAGGAAGAGAAATCAGTGGATATATGGGAAGCTGTAAAGCCGGTCTGTATGACTTAAGAGACTCAAGTTCACATTACAGGGATGGAGAGAAAAAACTATCAGGAGAGATTATCAACAGAATATGGTTTGTAAAGTTTGTGATACACTCACAGACACAAACTCAGACAATGCACAAATTAAACTAAAAATGTGGATTCACGTTTCTAAAACACAATTTGAGTCTTCATTTGTATCATACTTTAAATATCCTTTGAAAGTGATATCAAAGGGATTTGAAAGAGACTCTATTAATCATTAAAAAAATCCCTTTACCATATAGCTACTGTTGATTGCACATACCATAGAACCACCTCAGCATCTGTGAACACACTGCTATACATCAC
>JAVQJL010004423.1:0-26713 GCA_036024295.1 Nannoperca obscura
CCCCCACACCACCAAAAAGAAAAGAAACACCCCATTCTCAAGCCAAATACCGCCAATGTGAATGGGAGCACAGTCCCCTCCCCTTCCTCCTCCTCCTCCTCCTCCTCCTCCTCCTCCTCCTCCTCCTCCTCCTCCTCCTCCTCCTCCTCCTCCTCCTCCACTGGAGCACAGCCTCTCTCTAACAGATACACCTCCTCTCCCCTGCCCCACTCCTCCTCTACCATTTCCTTTGACCAAAGGAACTACACTCTCTACACTCTGCAAAGTCCTCTGCTGCCTTTGTCACGCAGTAGAAAGAAAAGAAAGAAGAAAAAAATGAAAGCCAGGGAGAGGCGAGCTGTCAGTTAAGGACTATTCTGCTCTCCCTGCCAGTTTCAAGTAGAAAGCAAGGCAGAGTAAAAAGAAAGCGGAACTGCATGAGGATATCATCTCACTTTAAAAAGTCTGGATTTGCCTTTTTTGATGTCAGGCTTTTCATCTGTCAAAACGGAGTCTTCATCTAAGTGCGTTGAAGACAAAAACTAAAGCAGGTGCGAGTGAAAAGAGGAAGAAATATGCTGGGAAGTGTGGGGAGTCAGGGTTATGACATTTTAGGAGAAAGCGGTGAAACTGGAGGGAGCTGGAGTTTAAGGATGCAAAGTGATAAAAGATAAGAGTATAAAAACTCTTCAAACACTGCAGTCCTGATTCTTAGACAGGCGCACACCAAAAAAGAATTACTCTTAATTACTGAGCAAATTCTTAATTAAGGAAGCAGTCACTCGGAATTAAAGGAGGTAAACCTATCAAAGACCAGC
The DNA here is from genome assembly GCA_036024295.1 of Nannoperca obscura. NCBI lineage: Eukaryota > Metazoa > Chordata > Actinopteri > Centrarchiformes > Percichthyidae > Nannoperca > Nannoperca obscura. Next base: position 798 of record JAVQJL010004423.1, read on the forward strand.
ACAAAGACAAGAGGCGTGTACGACATATACAGGAAAAACATTCAGGAAAAACTATTTAAGAGTATGCTAACAATGAGTGCATCTCCACTATGAATCGTCTGATAAAACATAATAAAATACAATAAGTTCAGGATATAATGGGCATCATGAAAGCATTCAGTCCAGGCCCCTGTGGGTACTGGTGGTAACAGGAAGTGTATTTTGATAATAGACTACAGGGGGCAACAAAAACGCAGATTTCTCCGCCAGAAGTGCAAAAGAAGAAGAAGAACTTGTGTATCTGTTAGGGGCACAGCCACATCCCGGGCTGAGACGATTCATCACATAGTTTTAAAGTGAGACTACGTAACTACTGAGAGAACAAATTAACAAAAAACACATTCTTTCACTTACAAATGAATTCATAACAATCAAAATGCAACGTGGCTCAACTGAACAGAGCATTTGCTTGGTCTGGTATGACCATTAGCTAACAGTCAGCCAGTGTTATAGATATTGCTGTATAATACACAAACTAAAAATAAGATGTTATGACTCGTCTCCACTTGTGGTAGTGCTGAGCTTTTCAGCTAAATACTAGAAAATAGTTTGGCATTTAGCGTTATCCCATAATGCTTATTTATAGCCACAGTGGCCACTGTTCAGCAAAAACAGTTTTGCTTAAAGAAAAAAGAGAACAAAAATACTCACAATCAAATGTCTTACGTCTTATAATCACATGAAATGTGCGCATGACTGCTTTTGTCTTCCACGTCACGTCCTGTGTGGGAAATGTTGGCTCTGCTAGTAACAATGAAAACTACTGTATCTAAATATCAAATCTATAGAATGCAAAATGTGTTGATGGCTTTTGCAGAACAATGTTGGCCATAAATAGTATCAAAGATTAAATGTAACATAATGACATGTCATTATTTTTGGCCACATGAGGGGAGCAGCTGTAAAACTGACATATTATCACCTTATTTAGTTGCTATGTTGAATATGTTTTTTTTTTTACACATCCAGCCGACACAGAGTGACATTAACATTAATGTTTCTGACCACTTGATGAATGCAAGTCCAATATTCATTCTTCTTTTAGCTCTGCTTTAGTCTCTACCAACTCTTGAGGGAACTATCTGGCTCTTTAGCTGCCTCGTGGGTTTATAAGAGGATTTTGACTGAAACAGCTGTCTGATGCTGCAGGAAATAAGCAGTGAGACTGAACCTGAAGGGTAAACTTATGAGTGACCCTTTCACATTACGTGTAGTCATTTGATCCATTGTTAATATAAAAATATCAATTACTGTAGCTTTAAGGATTACAAGTTTTGACATCAAATGGATCAATTTAAGTTTTACATGTTTGTCCTGAGAGCTATAATCAACATGGGGTATTAATGTGTTAATTTGTGTCGTGGTTAAACCCTGAATCTGAAACATCTTTGATATTTAGGATCACTCAAGTGTAACAGAGTCTCTAACATCCTGAGTAACCAGTCGATCAGCTTCCAAAAGAGGAATCTCTTGTGACAGCGATGGCATTCAGCCTTGACCTGTAATCCACCATCTGGCCAAAATGAATTAAACGAAAAGAAACAACAGGAGGAGATGACGCCGTCAGAGCTCAGCTGATAAAGAGAGGGGTAAAAGTAGGTTACAAGAAGTAGGCTATGCCCTGCCACACACACAGATCTGTCCCTCTCTCCCTGCTCATTTAACTGGGTCACACTGGTAGGCACGGAGTTTGTCCTTCAGGCAATCAGACGTACGGGAGGGAGTTCAAGGTCGTTCTTGGTCACGTCTCAATGGGAGGTCTGGAGAACACTGAATATGCCACAAGTGAAGTCCCGTCCCGCTGCAGCCAAAGCAACAGAAACCACTCACAGTCAGAGTCCAACATTGGATGACAAACACCATCAATCAGCTGCCCCGAGGACACCAGTGCTGGGATAAAGAGGCAGGCTGCAAATCACCTCTGTGAATGCCACCATTAACACTACCTCTTTATAGGCTATGGGATGGGGGGGGTGAGGTGCTCTAACATGACTCAGCCCCTTTTGAGAGAGTTGATTTACAGGCCGAACAACAAAGACAAATGACGATTCTGTGGCTTCTTTCCCTATCTGCAATTTAGCCAAGAGGAAACCATGAGGGACATGAAAGTTAAATTCCAGTTAAAACAAGTAATTCCAGTGTGGCTTTGCAGTAATGTTGGGTACATCTGTGTGTCTGCTGGTTTCTGGTTCACCCTCCACACTCAGAGAAAGTTTATTATCCTACAGAGATACACAAAACGTTTAGGTGTGCCGTCTATGGGACAATTTCTGGTGAACATTGAAAGTGGCTTCTTAGAGGCCACAGTTCTAGTTTATCTGCATCTATAGCGGATGCCCAGCAGGTGGTCATCCATTATAGGCCAGTCAGCCTGCTTCCTTCTATATTTTCATAACAACACCTCACGCCTGGGACCAGAAACCGACAGAAAGCTAGGCCATCCATCAATGTCCGTTCTGCCTCTGCGTGGGGACGTCACTCCCCCTGGACACTGCAGCTAAAACTGGCCTTGACCAGCCGGCCCTTTGGGCCGCTTACTTCCAAAACAATCCACCATGGCACAAAGCAATCCGCGAACACCTCCGAAATAAAACTAGTGCGAAGGTTTAGCACTCAGCAGGGGGGTCATCAGTTTTAGACACAAATGAAGAGAAGGGAGGCAGAGAGAGCTTTGTGGATTGAAATAACTACTCCTAGTGGGTCCAATCATAAATCCACAGAAATGGGATGGCTGCATTGAGTTGGCAGAGACCCGACTTAGCCACACTCTGATTTACTGTATAATGTGCCAAAGAGATTAGGGTTACTCCTGCAGCTCTGGAATTACAGCAAAACCCTATCCATGATTAAGATCTGTTGCTAACCCACACAGCAGGAATGTGTTAACATCCACACAGTAGGATGCACGCTGCGATGTGTTCGGCAAGCTGTGGCCGACTCTTAGCTTCAATTAAGTCTCAGGCAGAAAAAGGCTTGGTTTCAAAGGTCGGAGAATGAACACACCTTAAAGCAGCAACTTGTGAAAGAAGATTCCTGTTTGAGTTCCGGTTTCACATATCAGGGAACAGACAATAAATTAAGCTTTCTCTTACATATGACCTGAAACCACATTTCGTCCAAAAAGCTCCACTTACCTGTCAATGACACCCTGTCTTTAGCTTCTGGAGGCCTTAGAAAAGCATGGGGTATGGGTCGGTCGAGCATCCCAGGGACTCACAGCTGTGAGCAGCTCTTCATTCTCTCTTCGTCCCTCTGTTCTCCAAGACTGAGGGGCTGAAAAGCAGAGAAATGCACGTTGTTCAATCAGCAGAAGCAGAAGTGGCTACAACCACTGTGCAGAGTGGGAAAACCTGAAATGTGACAAGTGTGTTTATAAAGGTCAGCAAAAAAAAGAGGAAAATCTGAGTCATGATGGCAAAAAAGCTTCATATGGAGGAAGGCTGAGACTGAGGGGATTTTCCATGTCAACAAGAGTGAAGACCCAACCCAAAGCTAGCACCCAGTTCACTAAACAACTATCCCCCGAGTACATTCAAACTGTTTCTGATGATCCTTCATGTTTGTGAACAGGTTTTTGTCATTTATGAGGTTTAAACTTCAGACAAACACAGTTTGCAAGTGAAAAAATAACTGAAAAAATAAAAAGTTCTGCTTTGACATCAAACACAAAAAAAGGTGAGAAACACACAGCCACCATCTGGAAAGAAGTACAGAAGTCCATCTGCAATTCATTAAACTGGTGTATTAGTGCCATGTTAAAGCAATATTTAAGTTTGGAGTAGATGAACATGAGAAAAGAAAAAAGGTGAGTCGACCACAGCCGTTATTTCAGACCCACGATTCACAGCCCTGCTGCTGTGAGGCTACAAAAGACTATATTTGGCACTAACATGTTTTCTGCAGTGTCACATAGAAGAAACTACTGACACCAACAGAAGAAGAAATAATAGCAACCTGTAGTGCTGGAAAAGTGTACAGACGACTTCACAATTTCGGATTCAGTGTCCCCATTCCAGGCCAATTTTTCAAGGTGTCATTTGTTCCTCCTCATGATTGAAGTCCTTAAATATCTGCAGAACCGAAGCGCTGACTAATTGCCAGCTGTGTCTCGAGAGATCATATTTCCAAGTAATACTGTACATTAATTATTCACAGAGCATTCAGAGACTGCCAGACAGGTACAATGTTGTTACCAGGGCTACAAATGAAATGTTACATTTACATTCATACTCTTACTGAACTAAATGTAGTCGTGTCCAATTTGCAATAAAAGTCTATAAACTGACAAAAAGTTGAAAAGAAGTCCAACAAACCAAGCAACCAACAGGCCGGCATCTTAAACAGGATAAAGACACCAAAGGTGACAGGGTGGGAAATTACCAGCAGCCACCATCCAGGGAAAATATCAAAGTGGTTGGTAGATGTTCACATTTGAAAAAGTCAATTTCTCACCCTGGAGGTGAGACGTGCCGTCCGCTCCAAGGAAATGCTGTACATGCAGTAACGTAGAAAAATACTTTTTGTTTTCCTTGATATAAACTTTAAGTAACATTTTTGACTAAATAAAACGACAATGTGACGTTTTTAAACTACATTTATTGAACGCGACTAACGTTAATTGGTGAGCTTAAGAGGTGCTGCTCGGTGGACTTTGTTAAGTTATCTGCTTTTTGTTGTGGAGCTGGGATCTGTTAAATGACTTCTAAAAGAAAATGTAACATTTATGCCATTTTCTAATGAACTACTGCAAAAAAAAACAATAATCTTCCACTTACATGATTGTCTATTTGGTGCAGATTCAGGTTTTCTCAATAATGTCCTTTATTTGAAAAACAAATGTAGAGGGTTGTAAAGCCTTTGGCAGAGAGACATGCACTCTCTACATGCTTTCTAGTAATCTGTGATAACTATCCCTTTATTAAAAATGTAATAAAAAGGACAATATCCAGAGCAATAATTTGAAAAAACTGAGAGAACTATCATTAGACTGGACTGAGTTCAAATTAACCTTTATGGGGTTGTGGTGAACTGAAACATTGAGTGCAGTAGCAGCAAAGTAGGTTATGGTGCATCCTGTTTTATCAGCAGGATCAGGGATGTTTGTAGAAATGACCGTTACCAACTGCCTGCAGGGTTCCTGCAACTGTACGGGCTTGACTTAAAGCTAAGCAAACGTGCTGAGGGAACTGTGGCTAACCCACATGTAATGTAGCTCAACCCACAGGGCTTTAAAAGGCGGCTTCTTGAATGTTTCACTGCAACAGTGCCAAGCCGTATTGTATACTTTGAGCCCTGTAAATTAATACCTTAATGGCTGTTTGTTTTACAGAAGAACAATCGACAAAACAGGCGTTTACTTTAGAAGGCAGCTCCCTCACCTGCTACTCTACATTGAAGGAGATAATCCTCATCTAAGGAAGACCAAACAGCAGAGCGACTGAGAGAAGCACTCACTGCATTAAAAGATTCAAGCGCGGTACTGTGATTACCATTTCACTACATTATTCATCTGCATCGGGCACCTTCAAAGACTTCAATACCACTAAATCTCACTGTGACATGTTAACTGACCCACAAATCAATCAACAAGCAATGGAGAGGAGGAGCACAGAAGACAAGTTACTTGTTCTTCTTAAAAGAATTCAAACACGCTAATTCAACGGGTAGCCAAGTGTCATTAAAGTGTAAAGAAGGTCCACATTAAGTGCTTCTTTACAATCGAGATGTGAAGAGTAATAGATTAAACAGTAACTGTATCTATGGATTGTATACAGGGGGAAAAAGTGGTGCCGCATGGCCAAGAGGGCATTCTAAAAATACCATATTGGCCTGAATGTACGATTTTCTTTTTTATGGAAATTGCATTTGAAAAAGAGTCTCCCGATGTTGGCTGCAGAAACAAACCGGGGACCAAATTCTCAGTCAGGCAGCCAAGATTTGTCGGTGTCACAGATGATAAGGAGCTCAAAAAGAAGTCTGAAAAATGCTAACTGTCAAAAAGTCATTTCAGAAAGAGCGAGAAAATCAACCTACTTTTCTTTATCTTTCTCTTCATCATGTTCATCCTCTGAACATATGACAATAAAGTTAATCAGTCAATGGATTCAGAGTGCCAAGATCAATAAAATTAAAAGGCGAACAGACGTAAAGTTTTGTGCACCCGTGCAGCCCTTTAATTGACCTACATGTGTTTGTGGGTGTGGTTCTGGAGGGGATCCAGAGCACATGCAAAGAGTTAATATCTTCTCAGATCTGACACTGGTGATAAACAGATGACAGCGGAGAGAAAACACAACACAGATTTAGGTTTAATCTGTAGGCAGGAGGGCCAACAATCTCGCATCTGACCAAAACTAAAAAAAGAAAACAGGAGTCAGAGCGGGTCGTCTGTTCAGTGTCCCACAGAGAAACGTTAAGCCTGTCCGGACACAAAACATAGAATTAAGGTTTTTGGCCACTTGGGCAAAGTTGATATGGTGACCTTGTCAGCAAACAGTTGCCCATTCACACGACGCTACATTAGCGTTAATTTGGAGTTTTGTTTGCGTCCAGCTGATGAATGCAACTGCATGCATGAATGCAACTGCAACTGTATCAAAAAGCAATTTCCCTTCTGGGATCAGTAAAGTATTCTGATTCTGAATGCATGTCTAATATTCTCTCTAGCTTTAGCCCTGCCTGTTCTGCAGCTCTTAAGGAAAATGGCTAGCTTTTGCATTGATAAATGCTCCACTATGTTCACCAGCTAGTTGCTAACTTTGTCTAACTTTAGTACTGGATAGTTAGTGTGTAGCGCACAACATGTAGCTTTTTCACTGAGAATCATTGCCTGCTGAGGCTGGAAATAATGCCAATGACTACTTTCACCCAAAAATGTGATGTAGCATCATACAAACAGACTGTCGACAATTCTGTCCTCTGAATATTTGAGATAATGCTGAAAATGCACACCAGGCTAGTAGGAACAACTGAAAACATGCTTGCTTTTACACAGCTGTAGTCAATAACATAACAACAGCATAAATGTATGTGTGTGTGTGTGTGTGTGTGGGGGGGGGGGTACTGGACATTTGTGTTGAGATATAAAAGATACAGCTGTTTATTTAAAACAGATTAAATGGGCAGAGGGTGGAAAATGAATCTGCTGGGAAAACTGGCATGTCTGCCTTGTTTGGACAGTGAGAAGATGGCCCACATGGAAAGCATCACATTCCATCTTAAACAGCACAAAATCTCCGTCTTTACTCAGACATCCTCATTTAGGATCATCCAGGCCAAACCTCAAACATCCTCCCACATTTTAGAAAGCTACAGAGTCCATCCATTTCTACTATAGTGTGAGCAGTGAGGGACTGAGGATGAGGAGGAAACAAGAAGGACCAGGGGTGCAGCTGTCAGCGAAGAGGTGGTGTTTATTGGAACGAATATAAAATGAGATGTACCATTAAAAAAGCGCTGAGCATGAAGTGAACCACACTAAGCAAAATGTTGTTTAATGTATCCAAACCCTTGTTACTGGAAAACAATAATATTGCACAAGTATTGTGAAACTAACAGTTCTCTAACTAGACTGTTGGAGTGAATAGAAAAGTGGCTATACAGGTTGGATATTAATAAACTAAACAAAAACTAATTTAGTTTGTTTATTACAGCTTACAAATATTTGAAATATAGAAACAGTAACATGATCATATTGTCACAATATGATTCTACTGAAAGTCGCTAAACAATAATATTGAATTGACGTATCCTGGCTGTAGGGCTTAATGTATCCAAAGATATATTGTAATTGTATTTTAAAATGACAAGAGAAAAGAGACTGGGTTGTCTCATAGGTTGGCTACACTACATATGTTTTACAGTATGATGAACATACAGAGGCATGCAGGGGAACGGCTTATATGTCTATCTGTCGACGAGGAAGAATCAATCAATACGTAATGAAGAGTAAGTCAACAACAGGCAGCGATGCCGGTTAGGTGTGGATGGATAAACAGTTGATAGTTTGAATAGTCGACATCTCTCGCCCTCTGTGAGAGCGCGGGCAGGACCGACGGCTCAACACGCTCATTACTTCAGATCCACTTCCCCTCTGCCTGCGTAAGCCCTTATGCAACGCTGTGACGCAGCTCCTGCCCAAGCGTGCATCCCACCACCCACGTAGCTTCTGATCCCCACCCTGCCAGCTCTTCACCTCTCAGGCAGCCTGCCTCCGAACACATGGTTAGCCCCTCCGCTCGAAAACGTGCACTTCAGGACTGTGCATGTTCCATGTTTGAGATATCACGGTTTTATGCATCTCGGTGTTTGTGTTTAATAGAGTGTGTTTGTGTATCGTCCATCTCATGGCCTCTCAGCAGGAGAATATAATCAGGCCAGAAAACACACCGAGAGTGAGCGAGGAGAAATGTATTTAAAAATATCCAACAACCAACCTCAGGGAGGGGTCGTCCCACTTACACACTGTACCTCCGACTGCAACAAATGAAGATGAAAAGGACAGACAGCAATGTTTTAAGACTGGACTCTAAACATTTTGTTTAGACAAGATTTTAGGCATTGGGCATTCAACACTGATATCCAAGCTCTAAAGTTCAGAAACAATAAAAGGACACAGGATGAAATATTTCCCCCGGTCAGGAGTTTCACATTTTTGAGGAGTAATATGTTGAGTGAGAGTGAACGAAAAGAGGAAATGAAGAGAAAAGTGGAGAATAACTGAAGAAGAGTACAGTGAAGAGTGGGAGAGAGGGAAGGTTTGTAAATGCAATAAACTGGAATAATTATTCCGTATTATTTACAACTTGCAACAACGAATTGATAAAATTCCAATATAAAAATAGTTGACAACAAATTTCCTTATGGATTCATTGGGTTTGTGTTGTTACACGGTGTGTCGTGGTGCTGGCTAAGCCACTTAAAAAAAAAAAAACGAAATCGTTCATACGTTCATACAGCAGCAGCACAGTAACATCTCAAACATCTTAAACATGTCGGAGCCGTAAAGGACGAAGGCCGTTGTCTTCTCTGCCTGTTGTTAGAGCTATTTGATGTAGCAAAGCCTGTTAACACTTAGTTTGTGATTTACATTTTTATAATTTATTATTTATAACAGCTCAGGTCCATTCAAGCAACCTAAAAATATTTTGTTGTGCAAAACAAACATATCTTTACCTCCATGCTGTGAAGCCTACGTTAGGATGTTTTGTGTGTTGATCGTGTCAATTTAGAAGAACATTTTTATCTGATTCATCGTAAAAATAATCAACAGATTAATCGATTATCATAATTGTTGTTAGTTGCAGCCCTAGTGACCGTGGTGATTCAGTACAGTCAGTCCAGCTTGAAGATTCTGTGTTAAAGATTAGGTCACACGTGTACTGAATACCTCTACAGCAACAACGGTGAGTCAAAGCTGAATTTGGTCTGAAAACTGTGATGGACATTTACAACTGACTTTTTGATAATCATTTTCAGTTCGCTGTTTGTTTTCTGTGCGAGATGGATTAAAGCGGGATAACAGGAAGTTGACACAGCTGAAGATGAAGTGAGTGGGAAAATGAGTGGTAGTGAGAGAGGAGAAAAAGAGTGTGAGAGCAACAAGGGAGCGAAAGATGTAATAAAAATAAAAAAAAGAGGACAGAAGTAGGAGTCAGACAGGCTCGGGGCCTGTACTGTACATCAGCACATATGGGCCTCCCTGCAGCAGCTGTGAATGTCATGATCACACTAACTACCATTGCAATCACAGCTGCTCATGGGAAAAGGGCATGTTGTTTTTCATGCTTTTTTCCTGTTCTTTTTAATACACATAATCATCAAGTGACAACCGATGATGCAGCACAGTACGTGTACATGCCATGCAAAATGTTCTCCTGATACAACTGACTTTTTGGTGGAAGCTCAGACTTGGGATCGAGGCCAAACATAACAGAATCCTGCCCAGTCTGAAAAACTCTGACGTCTGAGCACTCACACTGTACTTCTCTTTCCATCAATCAGAGAAACCGTTTATCATTCTGAAGGCTACGTAACACAACAGTGCTTTGAGCTGAATGGTAACATGCTGATGTTTGGCAGGTATGTTTATCAGGTTTACCATGTACGTTTAGCGTGTTAGCATGCTAACATTAGATAATGAGCACTGAGCAGAAAGCTCAGCTGAGACTGAGACTGAGAATTTTGACCTGATGATGGCATCAGAGGGAAAGTCAGGGGATTACCAAATGTATTTTTAAAAAATCCCAAAAAGAGATTGGAACATGAAGGTCTGAACCAAATTTTAAGGCAATCCATCCCAGAGCTGTCATGGTGACGCTAGATGAAAAGGGGATCACCAAAGTCAACAGGATCATCCTCTGGACACCATTAATATCTGTACAGAATTTCTCGACAATCCATCTAATGGTTGTTGAGACTTTTCAGTAAAGTCACCAACGGAGTCGTGCTGCTACCATGGCTAGCATGCAGCCAAACTGCTCAGTGATCATAGCAGAACTTATGCAGTATGAGTAATTCAAGAGTCCACTTTCAACTTATCATGGATAAGAAGTGTCTTCCTCTCCAAGGACACCCCCACGCCCCACCCCAGTCACTAAGTGATGTTGATAACGGTGACTTTGCTGTGAAGGCAGCAAAGTCCAGCCGCTCTGGCATCTTATCAGGGCTGTTTACGGAACTGTAAATCTAATCACTACTGCAGTGGTTCCTTGGGACTCATTCTCAAAGTGGCTGCAGGAAAGGATGCAGCGACGTGGGTCAATTCTCTGCTCCACTATAACAGTGCAGCAGTAATTGAGTAAAGAGACACAGGAGAGGTCCAATCTATTTCTCTACGCAGTATAACGTACATATGTACAGGGAGGAGGGTTCTTTTAATATTTCACAGTCATCAGCATTCACACGGTGAACACTGTACTGTGTGTAGAATACCATCATGTTCAGATATATAAAGAGAGCCAGGACAGTGCAATATTGATGACTGCACTGTGGTGCAACAGGTAATGTTGCAGAAATCAACTATTATTCTGCAGAAATCCATTATTAAAATGAAGGTTATTTTAGTAATAATGTATTAATGAAGCCTTTTTGTCACATGTTTTGTCTTCTGATTTAGTTTCAGTGTTCTGTTGCATATTATTTAATTCTTTGGGTTTATTTAGCTGCTGGTCAGAAACTGTAAAGCAAGACTCTGGTCACTTTTATTATGTACACCTGTGCTTTTCCTAATGTGACTTTTGAAAAAGGAATATTAGCACACAAGCTACATTCTACTGGGTTCTCCATAGAGAAGATTAAGACACATGAAGAAACTTCAACATAAAAACATTGTGATACATTGTGAAATGGGTGACATAAATGATTGTACTGGTAAAGAGGAAGAAAAAGTTCCAACAAACTTTGATTAAAACTCAAACAAGTTCTCTAAAAAGAGAAGGAGACTGTGGACCGGCATCAGGGAGTTAAAAGTTAAAAGAAAATATGGATGATAGTTGTTTTGGTGCCATGGATCATTTGCATTGAAATGGGGCCATTAGTCAAAGCACCAGGAAAGGAGGTGATAGAATATGGCAATTTGGGAGGTAAAATGTCTACAGATTAATGGCCGCTGTGCTCTGCACCTGAAAATTGGGACGAAGCAAAACTCACGAGGTTTCAGAGGAGAGAACTAAGTGGGAGGCCTGTGAGTGTGTCATACATCTGTTGCTAAATCCTCTAAATACTTTTTATACTCAATATTCTTCAAATATTCATGATCACAGACGTCACCTGCTTGGGTCAGGACTGACACTGAGCTCCAGATTAGACAGAAGGAAGACACGAAGGGGTCCTGACCCGTTCCTCGGCTCCCAGATCGTGGGTCTCCTCAGCCTGTGCCTCACGGGGCCTGCAGACAGCTGTGCATTCCAGCTGTGCACAAACCTCAGATCAGGCTAAGAATACCAAAGCAATCCAGGAGAGGAGATAAGGTCACAAGCCCTCCGTCTTTAAAGGAGGTCGAAGGATGGGACAGATTTGTTGTAATTGCAGATCACTTCTAATCTAGATTAAAGAGATATTTCAATTAGGGCTCATTATTGGTTTTTCAATTGATCAACTGATCATTTGCTCCGTCTATAGAATGTCAACATCACAAGTTTGCAGAGCCAATGGGCGTCTTCATGTGTCTTGTTTTGTCCAATAGTCTGAAAACCAAAGATATTCAGAAAAGATGAACATTTCAGAAGATAGAACTAGTGAATTTCTTCTTATAAAATCACTCAAATGATGAATGGATCATTAAATCAAATCATTTTCTGTTGATCTTGATTAATTGTTTCAGCTCTAATTGTAATCCAGTTTTGTCATAGGAAACTAGATAACTGTCTATGATCTTTCTTTTCATAATCCTGTACTATGTGCAAAGATTAAAGGTACTATCACACAGTTGAGTACCAGTAATGTGCTGACTGCAAGGGGTGGTAATTAGAGCTGGGCAATTAATTGAAATGTTATTGAAATTGCAATATGACCAAGTGCAATACCCAAACCGCAGGAGATGCAGAGTCTAGGATTAAAAGTTGGCAGGTAAATCATGTTTTTCAAACTGTGGTTTTAGTCAGTGGTTTGTGTTGACAAGGTAAGGGGAACGTGATTGCCCACGTTATTCACAGACGTGCACCCAGCTGATTTCTGTGACAGATCAGATCAGAATCACCCTGTCGCACTAAAACCTACCTGGTATTCCAGCCTGCGTTCAAAGAAACATTAGAAAGTAGACTGGACCACTATTTAATCATGCTCTATAGGAAGAAGAGCAGTGAGGGTGAAGACCAACTGCACTCACTTTGTTTCGTCAACACACTGCATGTGTTGTGGATTCAGCATCTTGCTTGAGTTTTATACCGTGTGCTGTGACACTTCAGCAGATCCTTAACAACCAGCAGTGTGTCAACTGCACCATGAAATCCCCCCACACATACAAATCCAAATACATCCAGTTTCCTTCTTTCCAGGAGCGACATAACAAATGTAAGTCTCTAACTCGCGATGTATTCCCTCTTTAGTCTTGTAGAGACTAAACAGACAGAAACCTAAAGTCTGTTACTGCATCATGGCTCATTGTTTGAAAAGCCACAGTCACTATTTCAGACTGTTTTAAATACTGTTTTAAATACTGTGCAACATCACTAATTACAGTAAGTGACCAGCGACAGGAGAGAAAAGTCAACACAATGGGACACCGCATAAACAAAGAAACCCACTAAATCAGCATTTCATTTGACATGATGGGCCCTCAGGCAAACTGAAAACACAACACAGTCTTCATGTTGCCTGACAGCAAAACGCCTCCCACTGTGTTCCCATTGTTGTCTCGTCTTCTAAAGTTTCTCTCTTTATTTGTTCATCAAGGAGACGCTGTACGCAGCCTCGTACAAAGGAGGGAGGGACTTGACCTTCAGTTTAAACGGCTCAAGGGCAAAATGCACAGCAGCACAACAGAGAGGTGTCACTTACAGACAACACGTTATCCGTTATGAAACGTGGGCTTTCAGACTAATAAACACTCACTCCTCCATCTCTGTCACAAAGTCAAACTAGAAACTAACAAGGTGTCTTGCAACAAATAGATCATTAAAAAGGAATGCCCCTCTACTGCATACATAAAGACACTCCCATATGAACACATACTTATATGCTGAAACAATGCGATTAGCAAATCGCAATGGATCTAGAATTTCTGTTCTGCAGCGTCTCTGACACAGAGTTTAAACCGCTGTGACAAATTCATGCCGTCCTCCTCGTGTGACAGACATGCTCATCAATCAGAAGTGTCCCAACGCGACTGCGTATACACCCGCCACCAACAAACGTGCAAAACCCGAAAAAATGTTACATTCGTGGTGCCAAAAAATCTCCGCTGCTGAGCCACGTCGGACAATTACGTCCCAAAGAACTGCAACACTTCAGTGGTATGGGAGTGTTTGGGGTTTAAGAAGACAGATGTGCGACTAAATAAGGTTTTGTGCAAGGCCTGTCATGGAACAGTGGTCACATCATAAAGCACCACAGCCAGTGAATATTGAACTGAAGCATCACAACAAGCGCTTACAGAAATGATCGCATGACAAGGTGAGATGTTGCTACCTCAGAGAATCTTCTGATGATGAATGATGGCTTTAGCCCTCGAGGACAGAGGAGTATGTACATATTTGCCACCGTGAATTAGAAGCCATGTATTTTCTACAACAGGGTGTGGTCCAAAGATACAATGTCATCTCGTGCCTGCCTGCTCAAACACAAATAAACTCAAAAGATAAAGCAGAGCGCAGCTTCTAATGCTGGTGAAGGGACAAAAAAAAGGAATACAGTAAACAGGAAGTGAGCACACCTGAAATGTCTAATAATCTATTTTAGCAAAGGTAAACTGTGTGTGTGCATGGCTACGGAAAATCTGGTAGGTGAAAGGTAAAGCAGGAAGTTGGTCTGTAAACTGATCCTTTGACTGCTACCGTTTGTTGAGCCATCCAACTTCTTCTTAGAAATGTTGCTACATTAAACCAAGTTGTAATAAACACAATCATACCATAAAGCCCACAAAGAGCATGCTAAATTTGTGAAGGTCAACAAATCTCTTATTGGATAACTTATTGCTCTTTTTTACAAATCCATAATACTTTTAGTCCTCTGAATGTCAATCTTTGAGTTGTAGTTCTTAAATACTGAGTCTATTTTAACTTCTATTACACATAAAGTGTCAGCAATTTTATGTTTGCATTGAGTGCTTGATCAAATTCTTAAGCGTGTTGCCTTTTTGTGATCACATGACCTAATCTGAACTAAATCTGGAAACCTTTCAAATTAGCCTATAATTGAGTTATTTGGACTTCTTTCTTATTGTTTTAAGTTTTCTATTTGCCACTGACGCAATAAACATATTTTGTTGGCATACTCAAAAATTCTATTCCCCAAACTATGGTATTAAAAGAGTACAGCATACATTTGGTTTCAGCACCGAAACCCAGGTATTATATTGGCATCTTTATTAAAAGGTTTCAACTGACTTGAGCCGTACCTAACATTCAAGAACTTTATTTTATTACTGTAGTGAATGCAATATAAAGTAAATATTATTTAACTAAGAAAACGTCCCCTTCTCATTCTAACTACATGAATAGATTCAACAAGGGATCCAAAAGGATTCAGATTCAATACTGGATTCAGATTAGATAAAATACCATCAAACCTCAACCTTAAACATGCAGAGTCATAATATTCAAAGCATGGATATGAATCTACATTCTAACACCATGACATCCTGACAAAGCAGTTCCTCTGCTTAGAAAATCACTTGAGATATTATTAATGCAAATAAACTGTGGTCTCCCACTGTCAAGGCTCACAGTGCGCCCTCTTCAAGCTTGCTGAGGCAAGCGCTTGACCTGTGTGTGTTTAGACTGGAGACATTTGAATATGACATCCTGCAGAGTTGGGGGACAACGAATTCCTGTCCTGTTTACAAGAGCTGAAGGACTTTGTATAGAACGGTCTTACAATCAAATTGATTTAAATAATGAAATTGTACCAATTTGTGTAGTTTAACTTGCACGTGAAGGTATGTGTTTCTTATTGAAAATAACATGCTGTGGCTCCCAGGTGTAATCCAGGTCTAGACTTTATGTTGGTGCCAGTTTGTCCACAAATGAAGAACTTTGTCTCCTCTCCGATGGAAAATGTAACTGATTGATAGTTGGAGCAGCATGGGAGAGTTGCTCCGCTGTGCACTGTTTGCTCATCTTTGTCATGTTATCATCTTGTTCCTAGTATTTGGGCCTTTGTTTACAGATGAGGCAGCTGCGCAGAAAAATAGACGAGGAGCTTTTTTTAACCTCATTACTTAAATGAGCACACTTGGGAATTCTTTGTTATAAACACACCGCAGAGCTGCTCTGCACATATGCACCATAAATCCCTCTTAATAGAGATCCAATTTACCAGGAAGCACATTTTTATGTGCAAAATACTGAGTTATATTCCTGTTTCTGCCAGTAAAACACAAACGGTGGAGTTCTGGTCCCACACAGCACCTGGCAAAGTAATTATACGGTGAAAAGTGCCTCTGTGTCGAGCCAAAAGTGGCTGTAGACAGCGTCAGAGGGGCAATGCCATTCATTTTAAGAATTCACTTATGTTGTTGCTGCGCCGCAGGGCAGGTCAGCCAATACTTGAGCCACTTTATTTTACATACAAGCTAGAAAACAGAGCGTGGATTGTTTAGTGTTGTCACTGGGATGTAAAATCTGCCTGTTCCCACAGACAATAAATAATGTTTGTTGCCACATTAGATTTTTGTGAGCTCTAGCATGTTTAAATGATGGTTTGTACTAGCTACCAGAGCCGGAATGACAACTCAATAATTTGTAGCTCCCAAGTTTAACATTTTTGATAATAAAATGAACACACTTCTTAGAAAACAATAACGTCCTATAGACTTTACACTGACATCAGTATCCAGACCTCTATTTCTGGAAAAAAGAGGAGATAAAAGCAATAAGATTTGTTTTGTGGAGATGGATGGAGAGTGATAAGGAAGTTGTTGATTTATGATGTGGAGTGAAGCTGAAGCCTGAGCAGGACATGAGTGTGGATAAAGTTACTGTAGGAGGCACTTTGTTATGTCTGAACTCAGACAACCTGCCGTGCCTGATGCACACGTTTGATAAAAAGGGAACTGCGGTTTTCACAGAGGACCACAGAGACTTCAGGGAGCCTCCAGGCGGCATTCCACATTGCAACAGGACTTGTTTGGGAGACTTGCAGTATGTTTTCCGCAGTGACAATGCGTGTTTTAGCTAAAAGGGAACAGCAACCCCGAGGAATTACTGTAACCTTCATACACCTGTGCAGAGGGACGGAACGACTTTTTATACTTTTTATATATAGTATCCATAAACTTGCGAAAGACAGCAGGGCGCACACGTAATTCCACAGCTACAGCTATCTCTTTACATTATTCTTACAAGTTGGTTACAGTAAAAATCTAGCAAAAGCTTAACTTACCATGAAGAGGACAGTCCGGCGCAGCTGCTCTGTTCTATAAAGTCTGCTGAGAAAATGTGGATGCGACGGGTTCTTTGTCCGTTTAAAATTGTCTTGTTTACAAACTCGCAACTTTACCAAGATGTCTGTTAATAAAAATACATATTAAATGTCTTTCTTTCGCTCTCTCGCTCCTCTTCCTTCCGCGGAAAGCGCGTTTGTTGTTGTGCGTGCAGCTAGACAGGCGGTGCTAGTGTTCAGAGATCAGAGGCAAGCTAGCAAGAAAAGTAAAGACTACATCCGGTTAGAGCTTTCAAAATAAGATAGCCTACTTATTATTTCCTCAACTATAACTTTACGGAATGAGATGGTAGAAATATCCACGATTTCACAACAAAGGGCATCTCATAACAAGAGAGATGTCTTTTTGATATGCTTGTTTTTGAATTTACTATGAAATTAAATTGCATAGTACTAGTAGTGCCTCCTGTTTTTATATGTTGTATTTTGGTTTTTTTCTATATGTATTGTGTTCCTCCCTTTTTGTATGGTATAACAAGAACGGTTTCTATTTGTTTCCCTGGTAGTACTCCATCCAGTTCTTAAAAAAAACACAATTCCCAAAGGCAGAGCTTCTACCACCAGGGTGTGTACTGCATACAGCCAATGGATTGGTTATTGGTTATTTTGACAAGCCTGTCTGTTGTTGAATTGTGTGTGCTCTGATGAAAGTCTGATCAACCAAAAGCACAAGTCTGAAAAAAGTGTCAAAAATTAAATTGGGAACCACATAATCATGATCATTTTATTATTTCAGGCTTAGTGAAAACCAATAAATTAAAAATCAGTTGTATTTTTGTTAACTACTTTTTGCAATTAAGGTTATAAAGGTCAGTGGTAAATATAACATTGTTATTTATACTAGTTGTCAATATGTTAGGGATGCCTAGATATTTTCATTATAGTGAGATGTGTTTCTGGTATCTTATAGACATAAACAGAGTAGACAAAATGTTAGAAAAACATCCCAGTATAACTCAATACAACGTAAAAGCACAGATTACAGCCTCCAAATTCAACTCAACACCTCCAACATAATATGGTAAGTGAGTGTAAATTACCGAGGCTACATAAACTACATAAAGACACCATGGCGAAACATACAACTGAACATAAGGATGTAAAATAGTCTAAGTTTACAGTTTTGGCATATATGCTGTATATACAGTACACACAGAAGTGACTTGTTCATGCAAAACTCTATGCTTTTATTTTGAACGCCAACTCGCTAGCTTCCGGTATTGTCCTGTCTGTGAGGTGTGTGGGCTACTCTCTTTCTCAAGCACGCATACACACACACACACACACACACACACACACACAATTACCCTACAAACGCCAGTAGTGGCACACTTTTGCTCACAATCTGCCCTAAAGCCAAAGTAAGGTTAAAGGTCTATTATAATTAAACGATAAACTGAAAAAAATACAATACAAACTATTAATTTGACAAAATATGGGCCTATTAGATATAGATTAATATTTATCAAACAAAGGTTGAATAAACTGAACCAGTATGGTTGGTTTGTAAAGGGATTACAGTACAGAGGCCTCTACAGCACAATGCCTTGTGATGAAGATAAAGTACCCTAGATTCCCAGCCTGTTCCAGCACAACCGGTTCTTTGCTCTGTATTCTAAATATGGAGAAGGAGGTCGTACCTGACTAACCTCAACCCTCTCAGGCAAGCCTCTCTGCTCCAGAGGAGTAAAACAAGGCTATACATAGTCCCACAGAGAGGCTTCTTTTAATCTGTGGTGGTGAATGTCAATGTTTTTCACATAGGCAAGAAGCACTGTAATGATTAAAATTCCCTTTTAGAGTTGAACTCTGACTGACCCAAATACCTTAAGTCAACATACTTGCTATTATATAGTTAACATTAAATTAACCACATTCACCACAGAACATAATTCAGAATCATTAAAATAATTCTGGGCTACAAAAAAAGTTTTTAAAAAAACACAAACATCACTAAGAGTCAGCCATGCCAGCACGCTTTTAGCTAAATGCTGATGCAAGCATGGCAACATGTTCACAATGCCAATGCTAACTTGCTTGTTTAGTAGTTAGCATGCTAACATTTGCAGCTGAGGCTGATGGAGATGTCTTTAGTTTTGCAGATATTTAATCATAAACCAAAGTACTGGACAAATAATCAGACAATCTCATGAAGAGCAACTGTGCTCAAAAATGTCTGATTTGCCTGGTTGTGGCTCAGCACCCGCTACTGTTTGGATGTGCATGACTCATACCGTCGAAATAGATATTTGGACCTGATGATGGCGCTAGAGTAAAAGTCAGGGGATCACAAGAGTTATTAAAAGTCATCTTGATGAAGTCATCAAGTTAAAAGTCATCCTGAAACAAAACATACATGTCAACCTCACGGTGGCGCCAGATGAAGAGGTGATCAAAGTTACTACAATGCATCCTCTGGAGACCATGAATGTGTGTACAAAGGTTCATGGTAATCCATTTAATAGTTTCAACAGAGGTGGACAGACCAACTGACCGACAAGGCTAAAAACAAATACAGTGAAATAAAAGACACAAAATAGAAAAGGTTAATATAAACAAATATAACCAATAATGTATATTTGAACATGAACATTTTAATTTAGGGCAAGTTTTAAGAAAAGGCTTTATTAATGCAATGCACACACAAAAAACATCCCCAAAACATTAGCATTGCCAAACATGGATTAACATGACATTACATTTCTTTTAAATCTATGCCACTTATGACATACTTAGTATAAAAAACATAAAAATATTCTGCATGTAAAGCAGCAGCTAACAACATTAGCATACCTATGTCAAACACACCCACACACTCCTGGTGTTTGCCTAAGTTGGCTTATTCACTTAGGAACTATGTGGCACATTTCGTTAGTTTTCTTTAATTTAAGAGCTGAGATCCATTTGCAAGGAAATTGGAATGACTGAACTGGGCGGCTTTGTGAAGCTTCGTGGGGCTCCAGCAATCAGGCCTGATGGGAATGGGGGGAAATTGTCCCGCGCACTTATCTGGCCACTAGAGAATTTGAGAAGAGTTGTTACAGTAATTGATAACCATGTGTTGAATGCAGCGTGTCAGTTGATAATGACTCCTAAAATCAAACCTCTGAGTCTGCTCTTCGCCGCTCGAGCATGGGGACATTGTGTTCCCTCTGCTCTGCTTCTGGCTGGGCCAGGGTGTGCATGCCCAAGATGCCTATCATTGCCCAAAGCCGCCAGCCCATCTGCAATTATGTTGTGTTGGCTGATAATGACCTCCTCTGCGTCCACTGTGGAGCTCATTTTATTCATAAACATGCCTGATGGAGATAATTGGTGAAAAGTAATTGGTCCATGACGCTGCAACTCGTTTAACTCAGAAAAGGCCCCTAGATAACCACTAGTCCATTTCCTAAACGTGAAACTGCAGTACCTTCCATCATGCTACATCATTCAAGTGCAGAAAATACAGTTTTATTGTTTTCCCAGAGATCATGTACTTAATTAATATTGATATTGGAGGACTTTGCATTTGATTAACATGATGTACAGTATTTTCTGTAGAGTACACACCAAGCTCTTTTTGCTTGTATGCCTTAATGCATGGACCTCCTTGCGTTTCTTTCCTTGAGTTATTCAACAGCACTCTTAGCATTTTTACTGTGTGTGTTTGCAGTAAGAAAAATAAAATGCATTTAAAAAATCTTATTGTCAGCAAGATAAAAAAAAGGTATATTATAAAATATACAACTGCAAAGAAACAACGCAAGATCCAAAATTACCAGCAGTAAGTGCAATAGAGTTTAACAGAAGCAAACTGCATGAAGGACAATCAGGGGGAACAAGGGGGAATGGGCTGCTGGTCTGTTTTACCTTGATCTGCTGCTCTCACAGTGGAGTCTAGGAGAGCAACAAACAAAACCTTTTGTGCTTTGTAAACTCTGACCTGCCTCCAAGGACAGGTACTCAGTACTAAATGAAAAGGTTGTTTTACTTTAACATTTTTATGTGATTGAGTGGTACAACTGCCTGCATTTATAACTAGTTTAAAGGATAATTCCACTTTATTACAACTTGGGTCCTCTTTTCTTAGTCTTGATCATCATTCCAATTCAGTTATGATGACAATGTACTGACCAAGTTAATTACTGAAATGTGGGAACGCGACAGCATCAAAACAATTCCAACAGGGCAAGAAAAAAGCATTTAGATGATGAGTCAGGTTGTAAACAAGCCAATACCAGATTATCTAAACTTCTTCATTTGAATATAAAACTCAAAGCAAGCATGCCCAGGCTTGTCTATAAACTGTGATGGATGTTTACAACTGACAGTTATGGTAATCATCTCACTGTTCACTTTCATTTCCTCTTTTATGGGGTTTTGTCTGATTATCTGACTGGTAGTAAAATTGTTCTCATTTGATGCCCCTATCAGAAGAATTATATAAATGTGTCCAAAATTAATACATTGTTTAGGTTAGAGGACCTTTGTCATCATGGTTACAAAAAATAATATTTGGTTAATGTTATGGAATGATTGTGGTCATATTATAAAAATGTAACTTAACTGTTGGTTGGAAATTGGGAAACTAGTGTTGAACTCATCCATCCACCTTAATCTTGTGAGGTCACCTTACTTCCTCCTTTGGTTTTGATCATTACTACAGCCAACAGAAAGCTTTGTCATTTGAAGGTGAACATTTAAGTTTTGGGGCTGAAACAAATAATGCTGTGGCTTTTCTTGGGAGGACAGTTTCCATTTCATATAAATGATGACCAAAACAAAACAAATGCGGCCTAAGTCGTAATAAATCATCATTTTATTTTAAGGAGGAGGGTAAAGTCACAACCGTCACAGATTCACCTCACTTCATCACCAAAAAGAAGAGGAGCGGCGTGGTCAGCTCAAATGAAACTTAAGTTGTGTTCATCATTGTGATGACTGCAATAGCATCCACACAGTAGGTCAAGTTACTCGGCATGATAGGTATGTATTGGTTTAAGTTTGCATAAATAACCACACCACTCTAGTTCATTCAAAGAATTTAATTTATTTTTGCTATTAATAGGAAACAGGTTTCTACCATATGTATTGTTTGATATACTTTACAACGTTAATTTTGTTTCTTATCGGTGCTGAGGGGATCTGCTGGCGTCACCTGGTCACACACAGCCCAAAAGAGGTGAACCAGGGAGAGGCATTCTTAAATATCAGCTGGCCTAAATTGGACTGTACCAAGGATCTGTCACTGGAGGGGGAGGGGGTGAAAATGTCATACTTCTTTGGTTTCTAAGTACTTTAAATTGTTAGTCTTTAGTTCTTTATATGGTTTATTAGGTATATATGTATTTAAGTTAGTAGAAGGCCAGTCTGTTGGTGTGTTATGAGCCAATTAGTATGTTAAGTAATTTCAGTTATCCCTGTGTGTCTGTACTGGTTTGATCGCCCAGTATATATGTTTCCCTGTGTTTTGTTTGGAGTTCAGTTGATGTTTTGTTAGGTTTGTTTAGTTATTGTTTGTGTAAGTTTGGTAAATTATGATTATGATTTAGTTGATCTCTTGTTTTGGGGCCCAGATACATGTTGGAAAAATGGTTGAAGTATAAATTAAAAAAAACACCTTTAGAGAAACTCTCTTCTGAATCCTGGTCTGACTGTTCGGCTCTCACAATCATCCACCCCTGCTGCTGCTGTGATGCTGCTCCTGTTCAGAAGCTTGACTATGCATGCATTGTTCTTTCTTTGCATACTTTGAGAACATATGGGTAATGTAAATATTAAATTATCACGTAAGTGTTGTCTGATGTGTTATTTTTATGCCTCAGCAAGCTTTAAATATTTGAAATCTGGCATAAAACACAAAATTGTCTTGTCTTGTCTTAAAGTCTTAAAAGTATTTGATTGTTATGTTTGAACATGTAAAAGTTCATTCAGAAAAATAATAAATGGGGAGAGTACATGTCTGTGTGATTTAGTGACAGCAGCTATAAACTGTATTTCCATGGAAGCTGCAGAGTCAGCATTGTTATTAAAGAGTTTGTCCGTCAGCTGGATGGAGCATGTGGTTTTATGCATCTCCTAATCAAGGACAAGTTGATAATGGATCACACTACCATATGTCTTGTAATAACAAAGCAATCAGCAACGGTCTACATGTGTGTCCCTCCTTGTTTTCACTAACCTCCAAGAAATCGACGTTGCGCATGAGTGATGTGTGCAGCATTTCTGCAGGTAGTCTGCAGTTAGAATAGTCTCAGATTTATAGTCAGAGCTTGTCACTTGATATGAATATTAACATCTTTGGCATGGTTCCACATTGGCGCTGCATGTTTATGTTGTGCATATTTTCAGCTTCTTTTGTGGTTACTGGCTGAAGCTGCCAGGTGCCAAAGACTCCCTCAGCCATCTAATCTGGGTGTCACTGTGCCCAGAAATTGCTTTGTCATTTACTGAATAGTGCACTCACTTTGATTCCAATTTTCAAATACTGTTCATTTGTAATTATGGAGTTTAATTAAAATATGCAATCACTTTATGCAGAGTATGAGAGGAAGAGATCGTTAGAAACTCTTCCGTCTGTTTTCTGCAGACTACCAAAATGGACAGGAAATGGTCTTGAATAATTCTAACAGCATTTATAAGTAACTTAAAGTGCTTATGTTTATTTTATATGTATCTCGATGGAGCATAGATAATCAGCTTAACTGACCATGCTAACGCTGATAATGCTTCAATTAACCACTGCACTGGACGATCACTGGATCTGGTTTGTGCGCAGGCTTTCATGAAGCAGCCGGTCAGTGTGTGCACACAGTCTGAGAAGATTAGGCACAGAGGGGCCTCTTTTGGAGGTGGCCATGCAGATGGCTAATTTGAGAGTGAATGGGCATTTTCTTTGGCCTGGCTATGGAGTATGCCTGGTTGGCTGGGCAAAGCTGTCTCCATCTCCCTTTCTGTCTTTCTCACTCTGAGTGAATTAAATGAAAGACTGGTGTGAGGTGCTGGAGCCCTGCCAGGAGACTCACTTATCCCTGGTGTAATTCTGACCACTTGCTTTAGAGGAATGAGGCCCTCCACTCATTAAAAACAGAGATGGCTGCTCCTCAAAGCCCCATTTAACAATTTTTGCAACTATTCCCTCCACCTCAGACTCCACTTTCCTGACCACAAGCTCACCCCTCCTACCACCGTAATTATGCGCTTATTACCATCCCACCTGCACCCTCATTTAACCCCTATGATTTTTCCAGCATCCAGAAACACCAGAACTGCAGAGTAACATGATGCACCCTCTCCAGTCCCCTCAGGGCTGTTGAACAGCCTCCACACCCATGGTGCCAGGGCAGATTAAGCCCCTCAGCATTCTTTTTGGCCAAATCTTGGTGTTACATAAGCCCCGGGCCCGCTGATGTCTCTCTAAAGCTTTTACTGTTGTGTTCAAAAGGCCCAACATGGCCAGTCGAGCACACTGAGACGGCAGGTGTTTACAGTACAGCTCTGTCACTTGGGGTGGGTGGTCAGCTAAAGGCACATTGTTAATGCTACATGACAGTTCAGTATTTGAGACACGAGCACATGTTATCCTCAGCTGAGGAGGATCAGGAGGGCCACGTTAACCGGAAAAGTAACCGGACCTGCAAGGATGCTGGAAGTGGTGTGAGACAGACTACGGCTCAATATGAGCGCACCCTAAAGCAATGCATGCTGGTTGACCTTTAGATGTTTATGGGTGAACAACTCTACCTGCCACCCACAGAGAAGTAAAGCACTGCAGGTATTCTCGCAGGGGGTCCAGCTCATGTCCAGTACACTCAGCTGCACTCTTCTGTGACTCACAAAGGTCTTTACAGTTCAAAGCCACTAAATGTACTTTGAGTCACACATGTATTAAATTGACACACTTAGTTCAGGAGCAGAAACAAATGACAAGTTTGTTTTTATCAAGTATTGTGTATGCTTAACGTCATACCCACTATAAGTAACAACACTGACAGATCATCCCCTTTTAAGTTGATATGGCAAACTGGTTAGCAAACAATTTCTTATTTGCACATTTAGCAGATAATGAGCAACATTAGCATTCATTTGGAGTCACATTTGAGTCCACCTGATCAATTTAAGTCCAATATTCACTCTCTTTTAGCTTTGCTTTTGGCCTCCATCAGCTCCTGAGGGAAATACCTGGGTCTTTAGCTGCTTAAATGCTTCCCTATGTTCACCAGCTAGCTGCTAACTTTGTCCGTTACAAATGTACTACGAGCCTGACTAAAAACAATTCACAACACAATTTCCAACTAACTTGTTTTTGAAGCTCAACCACATGTCATGGCCTTCCTCAGCAGATGGACAAGTCACATGATAACAACTAAACCATCTCCATGACAACTGAGCCACTCTATCTGCTGACGAAGGCCATGAGATGTAAGTTGGACCTTGTGTTGAGAATTATTTTTGTCAAGCTGCTGTTTCAAAGGTTTTTTATGTAAAACATCTGGGCATTGTAGTTTATATCAAACATTACTCAAAAAGGACTATTTTCAGCCGCGGATTGACACTAGTGATGTGTAGTTCATGAGTTAGTAGTTCAATGAACTACTCCTTTCCTATGAACTAATATGAACTACTCCTCTCAGAGACTGAGTTAGTCATTCATTTGGCCGCACATGCGCATTGCGCCACAATGGATGAATTTCATTTTTCCCACGTGACAGCTCCACAGGCTCAGGATTTCTGTCCAATCCTGAGCCTGTGGAGCTGTCATGTGGGAAACGATCGAAGATCCAGTTCAGCAGTTC
>JAVQJL010004430.1:0-29249 GCA_036024295.1 Nannoperca obscura
GACCACAGTAAGACACATGCTCACACACCCATGCACTTGCACACACACACACACACACACACACACAAACACACACACACACACACACACACACACACACACACACACACACACACACACACACACACACACACACTCCCCAGTCCCATTAATTTCACCATTCATGGCTGGTTAGGAGCCAAGGAGGAAGAGAGGACCAGACGAGATCGCTTCTGGGAAACGTTAGCTAACACAGACCAGCTGTTTTTCAGCTTAGCGCAGCAAGCTCACCAACCACCAGTCCTCAATGTGACTTCACAGAACTGACTTTATAACCTCCAAACCTACTTCCTAACTGCCCTGTCTCTACATCTGGCACTTGCAAAATATCTTGTATATCTTGGTCAAAACAACAAATTCCATTTGATTACACTGGCGTCGAGAGTACGTCACATTCTTGTAAATCAGTGAAAAAGTGAAAAGTGGTGTTGTAGTGTTTTTTTTGTCTTACTAAATATTGGCCCAGAAAGAAATATCTAAAGAAAACTGCTCAGTAGCAGCTGGCTTTTTCACAGACAAACGTTCACCAATTCCTAAACTCACCCTTTCTGCTGCATGTATAAACTGATGATGCTGTTTTAATGAAATTATACTTTAAAAAAAAATACTGTTTCTTCCTGGTATTAACTATAAAGGTATACATTTGTATCTTTTTATATTTTTCCTTCCAGTCTTCAAGCAAACAAGTGTCAGATGACTTGTGACCCAGGGACCTATTACAATGGCCACAGAAGGACTTGTGAGCCCTGTCATCGGGCCTGTGCCACCTGCGCAGGTAGGAAATCATATGATTTTTAACAACCAGCTAATGCAAACACTGTTAGAATTCAATTTCGAAAGTAAAACAGTTTTGATTTTATATATCATCTGATTTGTAATGCCCTAACGTGTGTGTCTTTGTGTTTTTCAGGCACAGGTATAGAGGCATGCACTAAGTGTGCAGACGGCTATTTACTAGAGGACTGGCGGTGTGTGTCAACATGCAGCACTGGCTACTTCTTGTCAGAGCAGACGTCAGACAACGGGCAGGTGCAGAGGTCCTGTAAGAAGTGAGTCAGCACACCTGCCAACACCTTTACACCACAGTGGAAAACATCTCCAGTCCAGAGAGATAAACAAGGAGAGCTAGAGCTTTAGACCTAAACTGGGGTTAAAGTTAATCCTAGTCCTCTCTGCAGTGCCATGCGCGTAGGAATGTATTTTCAGTAGGGGTGGTTGCCATGGATACGCTCATATTCATGTTTAGAATAAGCAGCTGAGACATGTAGTACATTTCTTTTATAGTTAAATCCGATGCTTACGTGGAAATAACTTTACAGCAGGACAAAACCGTATGATCTGCATAAATGAAAATATTTAAACCTGCAACTAACTCGGTCAAAACTCTGTGTATAGTGCTTGTTGTTATTTTCTTCCTTCCAAAAGTTGATGGTGGGTTAGTTACTGCTACGTGCGCACAAGAGGACATGGACATGAAAAAAATATAAAAACAATAAGAAAAGGCAGGGAAAGAACATGTAAACATACTCATATTCCTATGTGTGATGACTACTGTGCCTTCTATTGTATCCACAGTCGAACTCCTTCACAATCAGTGAGACGTCTCGTCTGCTTTTCTTATCATTTCTTGAGGTCGACTTGGCTCTCTGCTGTTTTTCTTTTCTACCTTGGAATTCTTTATTGCTCACTTGGCCCTTTACCTTAATTGATTTCTTAATTGTCTGTTGGCTCCTTCCTGGTTAGTTGATTTCTAATATTTGCATCACTGTAAAGCTTCCAGTTCTTTGCAAACGCTGCTTACCAACACACAAACATACATACGCAAGGGCCAAAGCAAGGAACTACAGTTGTAAATGAAAAGCATAAATGATTTGGAACAGATCATCTTAAGTTCTTCACTGAGGCTGATCATAAATGTGTTTATTATATAACGCATTTGCTTTATATAGATTTTTTATATTTTGGCACGTCCACTCTTTTGTCTCTGGTTGTGTTTATACACTTTGACAGTTTATGATGCACACCAGGACAAAATATCGGGCAGGAACAATCACACATGTTTAAATGTCTACATGGGTGAAACAATGGTTTTCTCTGTAAGTCAGATATGACTGTAGGGTATTCTACCAGCTCACACTAGTTGAAATAACTTGTCTAATACTGCAGCAAAAAGTATAGTATATTAAGTAGAAAGTTGAAAGTCTCATAAAGGTTTGTGTTACTATATTTGATCGATGTTTTAGTTTGTTTTGGTGCTTCATTATTGGACACTGTGTTGGCCATTTTACTTATAGTTCAGTGGTTTTAGTGTATATAGGAGAGTAGTGAATGGGAAATGTGAACGCACACTTTTGAACAAAATAATTTACTATAAGGTTGAAAATTTAGCCCAACTAGTGAAATCTAGCTAAGATACTCTCAACAGTTCCAACTTTCAAGAAGATGTGTGGGCTTCGTATAGTGCTGCATAGACTAGTATCAAATTCTTCATACAACCATTGACAGGTGTGACCATAGCTGCTACGAGTGCTTGGGGCCCGGAGAAAGAAACTGCAGCAGCTGTGTCGGTGGTTACAATCTGGAGGCAGGAGCCTGTGTGGTCAGCACCATCTGCAGAGATGGTGAGTTGTCAGCTTTCTTATCTTCAAGATGGCCTCAGTGTGTTCATTTTATACTTGTTGCATTGCTTCTCGCAGGCAACGTAAAGTCGCAATGCGTCCTAGTATGGTCTGTAGTGAAATTTCTTTAAAGACTAAAACCAGCTAGAGCATTAGATTGGACAAAGTCACAGCAGTAAAAAAAAATTATTTTTATTTATAATGTGTTTGATTCACAACAGGATTTTTGTAAATGCAAAAGTACAAAGATTGGTCTCAACAATCCCGGCTAATCGAAGAGCTAAAGGACTCAGAGGTGCAGATTTACATCTCAGCTCTCTCTGAAACTATTTAACATTTCCATATGAATTCATTTCTGTTATATCCCACAGGGGATAGAGGATTATTACAAAAGGAAGCTTTATTAAGTAAAAGCTAAGGATTCACCTGTGGCCGCCTTTTTTTCTTTTTTAACTTTGTACTAACTACTTGAATCAAACTTCTAAGTGTTGTAGCTAAAAAAGATGGAGGGCAACCTGTCCTTGCTTTTGCCTTTTGTGCTCTTTATCTAAACGTCTCACTCATGTTCTGCATATTATTAATAATATTAATAGAAAATCCTTGGGTTACTCACACATTCTTGTCATTTTTGTTTTTAACAAACTTTCTCTTTTCCTGGTTGTTTTAACTTTACTTTGAAAAGGCTGAAATGTTTCATTAAGAATCTAATTACTCTTTATCGCTGTTCTTATTTTTCAAGTGTTCCATATATACTGCTCCTCTACAGTTATTTCCTGATTTCTCTTGCATCTTTACTTGCACTCTTGATTTTCTATTTGCCGTGCTTTTCAGAACTGAGCATGTTTGGCTTATGGGTCTTTTAGTGTAAATATTGTTTCTCACTAATTGGCTGAGGTGACGGTCTGATTATGAGCTTTCAGCTGCAGCCTTTGATTTGCTGCTGTATCCATGACCTTTTAGTTAATAGCTCTGAGGAGAAAAATGTCTTTATTGTGTGACCTTTCTGTTGATGATGAGTACTTGGCTTAAAGTGCACACTCAGTCTGTTTCCAACCTTCCTAAACCTAACTGGTTTCATATTGGTGAAACTTTGATTGGCAGCTCAAACATTTAAGAATTGGCTTTTACAGATTGGTGGTCCACTCTAAGTTTTCTGTGATGCAAAATGACAACAAGTTGTGAAAATCTTCGTTTTGCTAATTGTGTGATGTTTTTTTTTCTCTCTCTCTCTCTGTATTTTTTTCTCCTCCTGAATCTGTTTTCCCTCTTCTGACGTGGATCCAATCTATCCACTGGACTACAATCATTTTCCACCTCGATGAACATCACCTGTGATTGGATCAAATAAACTCTTCCTGTCACCTGAACCCTCTCCTGACCAATCACACGGCTCTGCCTGCCATTCAACCATTTCTAATGGTTCTGCCCTGTGTGTGTTTCCACATGTATTTGTGTGTGTGTGCGCGCATGTTTTTTTTCTCCCTCCCCTCCTTCCAAACTCCCCCTTGAATCTCTTCTTCCTGGTCTGTGGAAAGCAAATGAAGAATCTTGGGCGGAAGGCAGTTTCTGCGTGCTCGTTAAAAAGAACAATCTTTGCCAGAGGAAAGTGCTGCAGCAACTGTGCTGCAGAACGTGCTCACAAAAGGGGTGACAGGACATACTCACTGGGCGTAAAGGGAGTGCGGGGGGTGTGTGGGGGCACTGGGGGCACCCCTCCTTCTCAGACCCCCCTGCCCACTCATTCAAAGTAACATAATTTATAAGAGAATCTGTGCCTCTTAAAGGGACTGCATCGGAGGTGCGATGACAGGACTACAACAAACCTACCTTTTTCTGTACTGGGACACACACACACATGGTCAGGGTGTAAAATGACTGGGACTTATTTCAAGAACAAACGAGCAAATGAAAACAAACAAAAGAATAAAAGTGTCGGTATTTTGTGACCAAAGCATCGATGCCAAAATAATTGAACCTTCTTTCTTGTTGCCAGTGTAGGAAGCATAGCTTAAAAACAGGAGTCACTCAGCCTGTGAATCTCTGAATACGTCTGTGTGCATTTTTATTTTGGCTCCTCTTCCTTCTCTCTTTCCAGTGTTAACGATAAACAGATGTAAAGTGAACATACAGTAGGAAAGGCCTTGGTTTTCTGCCTGTAAATATACGTCAAAGAAAAAAAAAGAAGCTCAATCAGTAATGTGAAAATAATGTCTGTCTGGGCTGACTTTGGCTGTTCAGGGGAGGGAAGACAAATTCACACACACAGTTCTATACACAAACACTCACACAGACAAAGACACACATGTACCATACACATACTTATAAACATGAACTCGGATACATAAATCAGCCACCACTTGAAGTTAGACGCTATAGTGTCACCGTATCCCCAAGACTGATGCAAGTTACTGACCACAATCACCTCATTTCATATATTTAAAAACATAAACCTGCCCTGTGAATAGTGTGTGTGTTTGTCTTTATTGGCGTGTGTGTGTGTGTGTGTGTGTATGTATAGGAGAATGCCATTAATTCTTAATGTAAGCCCAGACAGCATTGATTCAATCCAGAAGTACTACAAGATGAGTCAATAGTCATTCCTTCTGGAGCTTTCTGCAGGGAAGGAAACGCTGCAGTGAGTTATAATGAATTTGTGGTACTAGGGATGCACCGATGCCCATTTTTCACTCATGATGCAGATTCTGGATACTAAACTTTTGCCCAAAACTGAGTATTGATTCCATCTATTACTGTGACTGAACAATTTAAAGCTCGACCATTACTTTGTTGTCACTGGATACAATAATTGAAATATAGCTCATATTCGTTACAGGGAAACTGCATTTCTTCTATGTTTTGGTTTGGTTTTCCAGATGCCATATGTAGCCCCAATAAAGGGAATTTTGTCCAATAATTATATCTTATCTGTATTGGTGCATCCCTACATGATACTGTTGTCAAATAAAATACAAGTTTTAGAAGTTTCTACTCTTTGTCATTCCATTATAATGGCAATGCATATCAACTGAAGTATTGCTCTACACTTTTAGCACAGAAGGTGAATGATCGGCACAGAAAATATTCTGCCGTCATCGTGTTTCATCTGCAGGTAAAGGTCTCTGACGGGCAGACAGACAGCAAACTGCTGCGGTACAAATCTGAGCTATAGCGGTTTTGCTTTCAGTTATTTCAGAAAAGGGATTTTGTTTAAAAGTTTGATATAGAAACACATTTGGCAGTAGAACTTATTGTTCAGTCAACCCAAGAAAATCAGGAAAACAAACCTATTGAAGCAATCAGTTTTTTTTTCTATTTACATTATAATTGTTGGAACTGAAAGTAAAGCTTCACTGCAGAACCAGGAATGTGTCAGAAATGTTAAATCAAATTGAGCCAAAACTATACTTGCGTAAAGGCCGACTCCTCCTGTCTGTCTCTGAACCTTACCTGATGAAACTCAAAACAATATTCTGGTGGTGCTGGTTTCTAGTAAAGAACAGCAAATATAATGTTTAAGATTCTTATTCTATTTGTGCGGGTTTTTACACCTGCAGCTTGAGCATTTACAGTATTAGATGAATTGTTGTACTGTCAACTGGTTATGGTTCTTGATGATTTGTAATAAAGATTGATGACTCCCCTGTTTTGGTTAACAAAAATTTATTCTTGGTCATTGTTTAAGATGACTTGAATTGACTTTAGATCGTGTGGTAGTAGGTGCACACACACACACACACACACTCACACTCACACACTCACACCCCTCGTATAAAAGCTGTTTTTAATGTGTACCTGTGACATATCTGTGACAATGCATTATTAATGTTACTCAAAGTCCTAGTTTTGAAAATCTTTTTTTACTTAAGTGTTCTTATTAAAATGTTTAATCTGTTCATGTTTTTGTTTTCTTTTTAGTTGTTATTAATTATGTTGACATTGTGTTAATCATTATTATTTGATCCGTTAGCATTGTGTTGATCAGTTTCTCACTTCCTTTCCAAGACATTAGCTTCCCTGTTTTCACTCTGTTGAGTTCTTCTTCTTTTTTTTTTTTTTACAAATTCGTGAAAGGAAATAACATCATTGAAATTCAGATCATTGCTTTCAGAAACTTTTAGTTTGTCAGCACTCGATCACATTGATTAAATGAAAATTCCACATGCCCCAGGCAGAGCACTTAAAGGGAGACATGTGCACTCAATAATAAGGTGGAAGTTAACAAGAGGTCAACAATGCAGGGTTTTGGTGCTTTATTATGAGTGCGAACATCATTGTCCTGTGTGGATTTAGTCGAAACTATTTAACATTCATAAGAGGGATAAGATGAGCCTTAATGTAGAACTTATTGTCTAGTCACTCTTTTTGGTTTTCAGCTTTTTCTTTTCATGGCATACAGCAGTGACTAATATTGTAGCAGTATGAACAACTCCAAGGCAAATGATGTCCGCATCAGTAAAATCAGTTCTGCATGAGGAGGGAACACGTTTCCTGATTGTGAGTGGTTGCATTTGAACCCATAAAATATATAATGTTAATTAATAATAGTATAGTAGTAATATTGAACGTTCGTTTCAATGCTACTAGTCAGTCTTGATACACTTGCAGTACATATTGGAGGTATACTGTATCTCCTGTGTCTTCTGTATAGGTGTTGCCACACTTTCTGTCGCTCCCATACAACTCCCTCCTTTTGTTCCTGTCTGTGTTGTGAACTGGTATATAATGTATAACACTGGCAAATGTGTTATAGCAGAAATTTGAGTGAGTGGATTTTGAGCTTATTGATGTTGTTAAGGTCGTATTAATTTCTTTCATACTAAAACAGGTATTTACCTATTGGTGTAAGCGACTCACGGTATTTGTTGGTTATACATCTAATACATTTACACACAAAGATGTCGAGAGCCGGTGCCAACTGTGATTGGTTGATACACAAGAGTTTGTGTGAGAACAACCCTACTGTACTGATTCTGACCTCTTTCTTTCTTTCTTTACTTTAATGAATCCAGCATGATTTTCTAGCTCAGTGGTTTTCAGTATATGTTTTCTGTATTTACGTGCTTCACACACTAAAAGACATGCATGTTGGGTAATTATCCTGTCATTGCCCTTGAAGAAGGCTTACTAAATCGTTAGGGTAGGTGAAAAACTGAGGACACATTTCCCCATATGGATTAATAATGTATAATTTAACTCAGGTCAAAAAGGATGAACAATCCTCTGTGGTAATAAATACACAATATTAGGTAGGCATTGTAGTTAATATTCTCCAGACCTCCTGCAAGGTGAAGTGAATATATCCTTTTCCCCCCCTAACTTCTTGGACCAAGCATGTGCAGGTATCAGGAGGTGGAAGGGCCAGGGAATTGGGATTCAAGACCAGGTGTGGTGGATGTCAGTGTGATATCTGCCAACAGAGCTCTCTCTCCTGACAGAGTAGACTGTCAATGTCCTCACAAGGTCAGCCGAGTCCATAACAGAGGAAAAGTTTTGCTCCCCTGAGTGACAGGCTCTCTTTCTTTTGCGCTCCATTCTTCTCCCGTCTGGCAGTGGGAGTCCAAAGTGTCTGCTTTTACTGAGTGGAGTTGTGCGGCTTTCCGTCCCTCGAGAACTTGGCTCCCTGTTTGTTTGTGTGCGTGAGTGTAGGGGAGACAAACAGAAAGACAGGGAGACAATTTGTGTATCTGTGCGTGTGCGTGCAAGTGTGAGGGAGAGTGATGGCGTTTATTCGGGGGCTGTTTGAATGGTTTCAGCAGAGCTCTACTGAATGGGAAGCCACCGCCTGTTGTGTTTGTACACAAAGAAGCTCTTTTGTTTTGAAAGGAACAATTGAGCTTTTCACAGAAAGCCATAGAGCACAGACGACCTCGCCGCTCGCCTTGAAGGATGCTCAAACCCACACACACACACACACACACAAACACACAGCTCCATCCTTATGCCTGGGCCAGTGTCTGTCACCTTTGTCTAATACAAAGGTGGGATAGGAGACAATGTTTATGCCTCTTTTGTTAGGGCTCTTTTCATTGCTGCCAAGTGTGAAGCTGAAGGTTGATGGATTTTTCGGAACTTCTTTCTCAGACATCTAGCAACTTTGTTCACAATAGCTTATATACATATTATATATGTCCTTGCTGAATGTGAGTGTCCTGGGTGTTACAAGTGCAGCGAGTATAATTTTTACTGCTGCATATTGCTGAATGACAATAATATACCTACCTGTAGTGTGATAATGCTGTTGATACATTTTAGTGACTCAACAATTGCTTGCCAGGTGCTGAGATTTCTGGCACCCAACACTCATTTTCCAGCTTGTAACTGGACTTGTAATTGTCCGCTTTGCAACAAAAACTTCCCGACCTCCCAAAGCCCACGCACATTTTCAGCATTTTCAACAGTGGAGAATGTGGCCATGGGGGTGCAGGATGGCATTTCATTCTCAAGTAAAAAAAACAGAAGCAAATGATTGGTATTTTTACAGAATGTTGCTTCAATACTTTATTACCATATCCATAGAAATTGGGTTTGGTGAACAACCAAAATCCCACCTCACATACAGTACCAGTCAAAAGTTAACTTACCTAACTTTTGACTGGTACTGTACATACACATACATACACAAAAGTAAATAAAATAATAGGTAATAGCAATCAAGAATTAAATCAAGCATTCCCATTTGGATGCTAGGTAAATATGCCTTTTCATTGTCTTACAGACAGGAATAATAGCAGCACATTAATGATTTAGGAGTTAAGGGCATGGACATCCTCTGGGTAGGTGCTGTTGCAGAGCCTGGCTGTCCTAGTGCAGATACTTTTCAAAAGGGAGAAGGTTCTAAAGATGGTTAACAGGGTGAGAGGAGTCATGAAGAATATTTTGTCCCTCCTTCTGTAGATTTCAGCAAGGGACAGTAGCTCCTGGCCTATGATCTTTGTTGCAGTGCGTACTATTTTGTCCAGACATGTTCTGTCTTGTGCTGAGGTGTTTCCATACACAGAGTTATTCCAAAGGTGAGAATGCTCTTGATCCCAGCATGGTAAAATTGCATCATCCCTCCCTGTGATTTGAAAAGCTATTTTAAGCACTGTCGTAGTGCTGACTTCCCACTTTACGGAAGAGGAGAATCTGTTGTGCTACACCTGATGAATTTCCTGACCATTTTTTATTAAAGGTAGATGTCCACTATGACTCCTACGCAAAGTCCACCACTACTACTTTTGTTTTGGAAAGCAGTTGGCTGCACACCAATTCACCAGGAATGACATGTTTCATTGTTGTTAGAAATTAGTCCTACCAATGTGGTCGCATTGGCAAACGTAGCAGACTGGGAGTGGGAAACACAGTCATTTGTGTAAAGCAAGTATCACAATGGAGACAAAACGCATGCCTGTGGGGCACCAGTGTTAATAACCAGCGACTTGGAGAACTTATTAACTCTGAGCACCTGCTTCCTCCCCTGCAAGAAGTCCAAGATCCACTGACACAGGGACGTTTGGACTCCCAGTTGGGGAAGTTTATCATACAACGTGGATGGTAACATGATATTAAATGCTGAGTTGTAATGAACAAACAGGACCCTTGCGTAAATGGGAGTGGGAGCCTCAAGGTGTTGAAGAACTGAGTGCGTTGACACTGCATTATCAACAGAACTGTTTGCCCTTTATGCAAACTGATTAAGTTCAAGGGCCAAACCAGGCGCTCACAGACCTTCATTATTACAGATGTTAAGGTGACAGGTGTGTAATCATTCAGGCTCTTTGGGTTAGATTTCTTAGGCACAGGAACAATACAGCAGCGTTAGAATAGAGGCAAGGTCATCTGCACCCCATTTCAGGGTGGAGGCTGAGATCAAGTCTGGGCCTGCAGCCCTTCTACTGTTTGACCTACAGTGCCAACAACGTAGGACATTTTTTGTTGTGGCTATATACGTTTAGTTTACAAAGTAAATATATATCTCTGCTATCTGTAGAGTGGAGGTTTTGTTACTTCATGTCAGTCATAATCTGTGTATGTTTAAAAAGTCTTGAGTTGTTTCGGGAATCTTTGCCTTGTTTTCAAGCTCACAAAGGGCCAAATTAAAAAAACAACCCTCTGATCCAAATCGTATCTCCATTCACCGTAAAAGCACTCAGCAATTAGAAAGTATGCCTGAGACTGACATTTTCAAGCTTGACAGTTTTCAAAGATGTTTTTAAACCTGTGAAATGTATTTGCACATAATTTAAAAACAAGACAAAGACGAGAAGAAGACAACAAAAAGAGATATAGCTGTTATTGTGCAGGGAATGTCAGAAGCCAGCAAGCTTAAATGGTAATGAAAACAATAACACCTGACTGTTGGTTATAATTGGTGCTACTAGAACACATGACAGCATCAACTCAAGTCACTCAAATAAATAGTAGAAATGAAGTGAGCAAAAACATAACAAAGCTGGTGAACTAATTCAAACAAAGCAGGACTACAAAGCAACTATGATATTTTTTTCTTGGAAAATTGTTCTGCAAACAACATGGGTCATTTGCAAGGTCATGGTGTTCACTGTTGCTCTCTGTCTGCAGGAGAGTACTTGAGTCGACATGAAAAGTGCCACCTGTGTCATGTTACCTGTCTACAGTGCACAGGTCCGGAGGCAGAGGACTGCACCAGCTGCCCTACAACAAGGTGCGAACCGCTGGCACAATTTTCTTTTAATGTCTATTCTAAAACGTGTGATTCTGCTTTAACAAAGGGAGATTTTTGAGTTGAAAAGTATCGTATTCAGCTAAGTAATTAACAAAACGGATCATGGTTTCTTCTTTATTGGTCAGTTTGTATTGCTTCTTATTTCAAAGTGCGCCGTCAATATGTATATTATTTACAGTGGCTGATGCAGATTTTGCACGTTCATTGAGAACCACATTCCCACCTGCAGGTTCTTTGATGACGGACGCTGCGACATCCGCTGTCAGAAGGGGCGTTATGCCATGGGGAGGCAGTGCCATATTTGTCACCACACCTGTCAGGAGTGCACTGATGAGGGACCTGACAACTGCACCAGCTGTGACAGAGGTACAATAAGATGGGTTAAGATTTTATTTCACTTTGTTTGACAATGAAATGCACATTCAACTAAAAAGAACCTTGATATATGTGTAGTGTACATCAAAAGTGCATTACTTTAACTGACAGGCTGAAACTGCACCAGTTAGTGCAGATAAAACTATGAATATAATCTTATATATTTGAACACTTTTTCTTTCTCACCAAATAAAACCTGCACGCTCTTAGACTTTGAAGGTAGCTTTTTGCAGAGGTACACTGGTGTTCACTTAAAAACCCATCCATCTAGCTGTGACTGGTATGTAAGTGAAAGCGTGCCTTTTCGTAACATCACATGGATCAAGCTAAGGCTCATTTGTGCCAGACTCCACCAATCAATCCTCTTAAAGTAAATGAATCTAATTAAAGCAATAATTCAGCCAAGGCCTGCTGATAGATGTGTCACAAGGGGGAATCAGTCATTTGTTCCTTGTATCCTCATGCAGAGGTCACTGCACATCTCCCAGGTTTTAGCTCAGTTAAAGGCCAAGCTGCGTCTGGATTTGATGTCTACTTTTGCCTTCTTTAAAAATGTTACCTTCTGGAAAGTTTTATTATCTTAGGATTCTGTGCAGCCAGTCCAAAGTCCAGAAAAAAACACCTTTTTCTTCAGTGTGAAAACAATCGTTATGATAAAACCCAGACGTCATTAGAAGCTCCCAGCTGAAGAAATATGAACTTGAAGGTGGTAGTAATAACTGTGTTTATCACAGTGTCACAGACAGTATTATGGCTGTCAGAATGAATGTATTTACACTGGGGAGATTCTGTTACGCACACACCCACCTACACACACACTTTAAGATACCAGACAGCCAAGGAGAAGATTAACACCAGATTTCCCCTACTCACACACACACATTCTCTCTCACCGTCACGTGCTTGCACACACACACACGCACACACACACACACACGCACAATTAGCCGGCAGGTTTGTCAGACTGTATTTGTGAAATGTGGTTCCATTTAATTGTAGGTCTGTCTGAGACTCAATGAGACATAACAATAATAACATGAAGAGACCCTCCATTTGTCTCTCCTCGTCTCATTTCTCTTTCAAAACAACCTCTCTTATCTTGGCCAGTCACCCACACACGTACACATGCATACTGAGCAGACAATTCTTAAAACTGACCTTAGAGTAATGTGGAATTTTACGGCCTGCAGAACAGAGCGTAACAGGAAACTAGGGAAGAGATCAAGATGAGAAAAGAGATGGGTAATCGAAAATATGAAGGTGTCCATTTCAAAACACTGACACACACACACACACACACACACACGCATGAAATTACATTCTCACACAAGTACAGACATTTTTGTTTCATTCATTCATCTAAAAATTCTTGTCTTAAATTGGATTTAGGAAATTCAAACCCTAGAATTCATCATTAAAAGTTCTAACTTGAACATCTGGGCTACCAAGGATAAGCCTGAAGGAAACCTATCAGCTTGTGTACTGCCGGTCACATAATATGCAAATAAATGAATAAATAAGTTATACAAGAAACTCAAGTTCACCTGAGTGAGCTGGAAACCCCGCTGCATTTGTGAACCCTAAAAAGAAAAGTCGTTTTTTATTTATTTATTTTTTTTACAATAAATAGCATAACTTTACTTTACATTCCCTCATATATGTGTTCTACATTTTCCATGTATGTGTGACTGTATGTATGAGTAATTGTGGCAAAGGACCTTACAACAAAACATCTATATAGTGGCTTTCTAAAAACTGCTTATACTTGCAGTGGAAACATTTTGTCTGCTGTAAATGTGCAATCATTCAATGTTCTTATATAATGAATTAGAGACAAACCAACCTATGTTTTTATGACTCCATGTCTGAGAATGTCTGCATACCTGGTTTGTGCATCAGCACTCTGTGTTCTTCCCTTGCCAGAGCATTCCCCGTACAGATTTCCTTTTCTTTTCTTGCTCCATCTAGACAGGTTTGAGGTGGTCAGGTACCTCTTTCAGGGTCAGTGTCGGGATGTCTGTCCAGAAGGGTTCTTTCACTCTGCAAGTAGACAGTGTGAACCCTGTCCTGGAAAATGCCTCATCTGTGCAGCAGCCGATCACTGCCTCCACTGCAGCCCAGGACACCAGCTCACAAATGGCCGCTGCGTCCCGTTGCAGTGCAGTGCAGGTGAGAGATGCTGGTAGAGCCACGTAAGACTTTGTTACATCCTCATTTACGGATGTCACTCTGCATTGGAATTGCTGAGTAGGTGGGTGAATACTACAGAGGTCACCAATTTGGTGCATAATGAAAAATGTGCATGAATTAAAAAAATATGCTTCCATTCCATATCTGATTATTGTTGAATAAATGAAGAGTTTGGGAGGGATTTTATGATGGCTGCCACTGTTGCTCAGCACCACTGTCACAGAGATGGGCTCAATTTGGTACCTCAGGGAACACACATGTAGCACAGTGGCCTCATTTTATAGCAAGTATTAAAAGTTTTATACAAAATATGCCAATAGAAAGTATGCCAACAGAGGGCTCTATGCCACAATTTAATAGAATCGAATATTTGGACTGGCTTCTTTGAACTAGTACACTATGGTACCAAAGGTATTTGGATTTCATTGTCAGGTGTGAAAAATGTGCAATTCATGGGCAGAGGAAATTTAAGTTTCTGAATATAACGGTAACATTTCATAAATTAATCAAAGGGCTTTTGAAGGTTCAGGAGTTACACCTTCACTATGTTGACAGAGGTGAAGAGTAATGATGAGAGCTTGTATGTGAGGATATAAAGTGTATGAGTGGGAGGAGAGGCAGAATTCTTATCATAGACAGGCAGGTTTCAACAGGCCCCACAGACAGCTTGAACTCTGAAGTAGGCGAAATTTGTCCATTGTACTTGTTTGACCAGCTAGCTATTAATTTCTCTTCTCTTCTTTATGAAGCAAAATAACTGGTAAAAAGAGTGCAACGAGTGTAATTCTAAAATAAGACGAGCACTGTTAAAGCAGCACCTTCTTATTGATTGATGACAAAAAATGACGTTACAATGATAATTTATAAGACAGGTAGTAATTTGATTGTCATGTCTGTAAAATGTACTGCACTCCCTTAAAAAAAAATCCCATTTGTTGTAACAAAAAAAAAAAAGTGCATGCTTGAAAGTAGCTTTAAACAACTGTGTCATCCAGGATTGAGCAACTAACATTAACGGAAAAAAACTTTTCACAAAGCGAACATAAAACATTTTGAATTTAAATCAAAATGACATTGCTGGTCTTTTTTTCATCTTCTATATATCATTTCATAACAATTTTTTTAATGGCTCATGTATTTTTTTGATCCAATATTTTATCTGCTGTTTTCATAAGGTGAGGTTGCAGATGCAGAGAATGAGGACTGTCTCGCATGTGACGAGGGCTGCAAGCAATGTGAACGCAGTAAGTAGACCAAATTGTTGATATAAAACCAAGTGCACTATAGCTTCAGCAGCAGCTCTATACCGTAGCTACACGGCACACCACAATATCTGACACTCAACGTGACTAGATAAAATAAACCTGCTCCACTTTTACTGCTTTTACAGTTGAATAGCTTTATCATTTCAGTTGTCAGGAGTTGGATACAATGCGATGTTAGGAAAAGCTTGTAAACAAAACATGACACATAATAAAGGAGGATATACTGCACTAAATGTGTTTGGAATTTACTAATGATGCTGCAATCCATCCCAAATGAAGTTAAATAAGCACCATGAACTGAGCACGGTGTTCTGCAATTGATGAACATTTTGTTTATTCCAGTAAGTCTCATTCATTAGAGAAGTCATCTGGACAAACATAGACTTTCTCTTAGAACTTAACTGCACTTAACTGCAGATGTCCTTAATTATCAGATACCGTACCCCATGAGAAGATACCACATTAGTGTTTGGACTCATATAGGTGAATATATAGGGTTTTTTTTATTTTTCCCTTTTTGCAGGACTGATGTTGATGATCTTCTCCACAAGAAAAACTGCTTCAAATCTAATTTAGGTCAGAGGCAGACATTATCTATCCCACAACCTGTTAAAAAAATAGATTTTCCACTTCTAGGTAAACACTGCCAGTAACTATTTGTCCTTCCACTGCTGTTTCCCTCCACACTGTTAGTAAATATCGAAAAAATTATAATATTTGGGTACGAGTCCTCCCAAAATCTCATTCCATGTGCTCTTAAATCTCGTCCTGTCAGTACAAGCCACATAAAGACGAGAGCACTTCCTTCTCCCAGAGAGGGTTACTGACATACCATAGAAAGTTGTTATTGTGCTGAGGTGGAGACAGGCTGTTATTATGTCATTATGCATTCTGGGTGGAATATCTTTCTTCACTCTCGCCCCCACCACAGCCTCCCTGCCACCCACGCGCTCTTCGTAATCACAAATCTGCAAGCTAAACAAGTCAGTCAGCAGATTAGAGATTTGAGATGATTGGCCCTGTGACGAGATGCTATTGCCTAAAGTGACGATGAAACAGAACGTGTAGTGACTGAGACTGGCATCTAATATGTGTGTGTGTGCTTACACTATGTGTCATCCTGTATTTCTAAGCGTATGGCTGCCAGTTCTAGACATTTACAGTAATGCGAAGACTTTTTGGGGATCTGAGGCAGTTTTGGATGCCCCCTACGTTTTTTGTGGGGCTACTTTGGGGTCAAGATTTTGGTTTAAATTAGGATTATAAATCTAGTTTAGGAATAAGACATGCAGTATTATGTTTTAAAAAGAAAAGTTCACCCCCACATTTTATTATATCTAGGCATGTTACTAGTTCCAAAAAGGCAACAAAACACCCCAAAACAGCCAAACATTTGCACTTAAGGTTTGGGTTGAAGTTTAATATTGTGTGAACTATACATTTAAGATAAGGTTTACAAGCCAGTAAATGAGCTGTGTGTGTGTGTGTGTTTCTGTGTTAATTTGTAATGTGCTGAGATCTATCGATGAGCTCCGCAGCCTGACAGTGTGCGATAAGGGGCCGCCGCTCCTGCTCAGTCCTATCTCCCCCATCAAATTACTTCAGTACTTCTTTTTAACTCATCATCAATTTTATACCCATTAATCCTCTCTGCATACTATACTCCTTAGTCATGGAATAAGGGTTTGAAAATATTTTATAATTAGATTAGTCATGTTTTGAATTTGTATTGGCTCTGTGTATCTTAGGGAATGGGATGGGATGCACATGTCTTGTGTAGTCCAATGATAAGAGTTCTCTCAGGCTGGCGAAGTCACCAGAAGATGTCCTTTACCTGAGATAAAGAAGCTTCATTATCTTGGCCCTTCTTGGCACATGGCACCATGACATCCTCTGATACAGGGCGCCGCTGCTGACACATCCGACATCAGTCTGTGTGCTCAAAGTGTTTCTCTGAACATCACCATCTGTGCCCTAACTTCTTTCATTCCTTCATACAACATCTCTCTCTTTTGACCATCATTGTTTAAGATAAGAAGGTTTTCACGGACTGCGAAATGCACAATGATTTGTTTGCTTTGCTTCAATAACAGGCTACGGTTGATCTTTACTAGTCATTTAGGCCGCAGGAAAGCAGTAATCCTACAGCTCCTTTACTGTGGACCTGGACTCCTGCTGCTCAGAGGCTGTTGGCACTCTAAAGCTCATCTCACCCCCAGTGTTTTGATGCTGTGCAGCTCATTTCTGTGCTTGTGTTTTGCTTAATCATATCCATACATACATTCTCTTTTTGTCTATCAGCAGTCCACTTCTCTAACACTTCTCCACAAACATACTATGTCAGTTTCTCCCGCTGAAGTGATGACCTGATGTGATAGTAAAACTGAGTTTCATCACCTCTGTACTGAGTGCTAATTACTGTAATGTGTGACTGTGTGCGTGCATATCATATGTGTGTGTGTAAGTGTAATATGTAACTTGTGAGTGCATGTAGACTGTAAAAGTGTGTGTATGAGTGCTTGCACATTCCACAAGTGCATACTTCAGGATGTGTATGCCAGTTTAAATTCTGTTGAAATCCCCCCCCCATTCCCTGGCT
Source organism: Nannoperca obscura (assembly GCA_036024295.1). Classification (NCBI taxonomy): domain Eukaryota; kingdom Metazoa; phylum Chordata; class Actinopteri; order Centrarchiformes; family Percichthyidae; genus Nannoperca; species Nannoperca obscura. The sequence continues at coordinate 17,770 of JAVQJL010004430.1, forward strand.
TGCACGGTTAATATTTATGCAGGCGCTATTTTCTCTCTTCACATAGACACAGCCTGAAGGCATGATTTCCGGCTCTTCTGTCCCTCCCACCTTTCTTTTCTCCCAGTCTCTCTCTCTCTGTATGAGTAATTGCTTTCACAGGTAGTGGCTTGTCGACCGCATTGAAGTGCAAACCAGTGCAGTGTTAAGTTGTGGGTGCTGGAAGGAGACTGAGAGAGGAATTGGGTGTGGGGGTCGATGGAGGCTTTATTGGAGAGGATGAATGTCCCAAGGGAAAGTCTGCTGAAGAGGATTTTTTTGTAGTTATTTCCATCTCTTTCTCTCTCTCCTTCTGTCTCTCCTTTACCCTCTCTCTCTCTTTCTTTCTCTCTGCTAACTGTCTGATCCTCTCTTTCTCTTCCTGCTGCCCCCCTTCTCACTCTCCCTCTGTCCTTGGAGATGTTTTGACACCGTTGGACTGAGGGATGACAGCGTTGCTCTTTCTTCAGTTACCAGTTGGATGGTTTTGACTGACAGCAGGAATTAATTAGTTTGCAATAAAAATGAACTTTCCCCTTCGGTGTGTCTCTCACACGCACCTGAATTACTTATTAATATTCCTGCATATGTTCCCCCATCTCCAAAAACAAAAAAAAACAAAAAATAAAACAACAGCGAATATCCAAGTGTTTTACATAACCTGTCTGTCACATTATGCTTGTTTTTATGTCGTTCAGCAAAAGTACACACACACACTCTCTCACACACACACACACACACACATGCACACAGTACAGCAGAGCAGCAGTATCTGACTTCTTGAGGTTGACAGAACTAACAGGCATTATAGATGTGAACTGAAATGCTCTTTTGACTTTTACATAGTTTGAAGGGTTCTGAGTTAGATTTGTTTGCTGGTGTTTTACATTGATCCCGATCTGAGAGTGCAGTTCAATTCTAAAGTGAACTGAACACATTTATTGTATGTTGTCGGAGTGCCTCCTGCTGGTGTTAAAGCAAACTGGGTTTAGAGAAATCTCTGCGCTGCCTTTGGGTGCAGGATAGATGAGATGGGCTGTAAAATCGGATTGTTCCACATTTTAATTGCATAAATAGCCAGCTGCTAACACTTAGCACCACATTGATATTATGTTTGTTATTTTGTTATTTTCTTTATATTTTTCAATATGGGGAGATAGGGGGGAAATGCCTGAAATCTGCTGAGGACAGCAGTAAAACAATGACTGCTATAGCAACTAATACTAAGGCTGATCCAGTAGGCTCTCTTTTTTGTTCCACTTGCAAACAGAGCCATTTCACTGGGTCCAGAATTTACAATATGTTACAATATGTATCTGTTTTTAATGATCCATTATAATTTCTGCTCTTCACCACAGAGGATTCAGGAGACCATGCGCAGGAAACTGTTTGCCTTAAATGTGAAGATGGTTACTACCAGTAAGTCTCTTCAGTTGAGTGTTTTATTAACAAACAAATATTCACATGCCCTCATATTGATAATATACATCTTTCTGTCAGGTTAAACACAGACTGTCATCAGTCCTGTCCAGATCGGACCTACAGTGACAACAACACCATGAGGTGTGCTCCATGTGAAGACAAACGATGTGAAATCTGTGATCAGTTCCAGTGCTATTGGTGTGCAGACGGATTCTACGTCTTTGGTAACATTTGAACCATTTATTTATAATAATATATAATTTTGGAGTTCTGCATGAACATCCGTTGATGAAGCTCCTGGGGCCAGAATACGTATCATTTAGAAATAGTGGACAGGGTGGGCCACTGTCCTCTGAGGAGCTGACACCAGAAATAATACTTCCAAAGTTTCTGTACTGTTTTTAGAATCTTTAACTCTTCGACATTTTGATATAAAATACTGTAATTTAGTAGATGTCCCAGAGTGTATTTTTAAACAAATCTGTTGGCCCCTATTATCACAAGCACAAGTATAGAACATGAATTAAAAGGTTTCACAGATGACAAATAATATGTCACTGAAAGAATTATAGGTTTAATGTTATATAGAGGAAATAATGTCCTTGTGTGTCCAGATGGAGCGTGTGTAGATCACTGTAAGGAAGGTTTCTTTGTGGATATGGAGAGTCGGGACTGTGAGACTTGTCACCGCGACTGTCGCACCTGCGGAGGGCCACGATTTGACGACTGTGACACCTGCGAGGACGGATTCACGCTGAAGAACGGGGAGTGTTTAGAGGGCCGACAACTTGCTTCCTGCCCTGAGAAACACTTTAGAAACAGTATGGCAAATGTTAATTCTACCTTAGTACAAAATGTTGTCAACACAACTCACCTCTAAAACAAAGGAATTTATAAACTTGTAAAATGTGAGACTGACTTTCTACAGCTTTCCTTTCTTAACCATCAAACCCAAATGTAACAGGCGGTCCTGCTGTTATTTAACTACTGCTATTAAAGCACATGCGGTGTAATATGTTATTGTTTTCATTGTTAGGTGCTTAATAACCCATCCTTTATTTTTCTTCTTAATTTCCATACTTTCAGTTAGTATGACATTTTATGAGGGTTGCCTCCTCTCATTTCTTCCTTTCCTCCATTCCATTCGTGTGTACATATTTTGTCATGGTTTCTGTTTGCTGTTTACCGCCAGGTCATGGTGAATGTGAGCTGTGCCACTCCCTCTGTAAGACTTGCTCTGCTGCAGGAAAAGATGACTGCAACAGCTGCAACTCAGGTAAACATTTGCTGTCTGAAACTACAAAACTGAGCTGAAATAACAAAATGTTTAGTGGGCATGTTGATGTTTTACTTTTATTAACGTAGTTAGTTCTTTAACAGGCAGTGTGAGAAAGGATGACAAAGAATCGCCCTTCAACGTAAACAAGTTGTTTCCCACTGACAACCTTTGTGTCCTTTCTTTTTGTCTTGTATTAGTGGTGTGATTTGTCTTTCTGCCTTCAGGTCGTTTTTTGACCGCTCACCAGACCTGCACGACTCGTTGTCCATCTGGTATGTTTGCCAACAAAACATCCAGCCAGTGTGAACACTGCTCGGAAGGGTGTGTGTTGTGTCACGACGACCAGCAGTGCCAGTCCTGTCGCAGTGGACTTTACCTGCAAAATGGCGTTTGTGTGCTGGAGTGTCAGAGGTGCTTGTCTTGTTTTCTAATTTGTTGACTTGCACATGAACACGCACCATCATAATTCATCAACGATACCTCATTCTCTCCTCTCTCTGCCTCTTTCCCAGAGGGTTTCCTCAAGGTGGTGTATGTCAGCAATGTGCCCCGGAGTGTGCGTCCTGCCAGGGAAATTCCTCTCGCTGTCTGAGCTGTGAGAGACCGTACCTGCTGCTGGACCACTCCTGCAGGTCAAAATGTCTAGAGGGCTATCACGCCACCGAGACAGAATGCCGTAACTGTCCAGCTCACTGCAGAGAGTGCAATCGAGACGACCTGTGTAAGAGTAAGTGTGCTGGGTGGAGGGTGAAGGGTAGAGAAATGGAAGACGTGGAGAGGAGTGTTGTTCCGAATGGTGACTTAGTTTAGTGTTGAAGCAGCAGAATAGAGGAAGAGGAGGAGGAAGATGATGTACACGTTTTCTTTGATTATGTTAGTGGTAGCTGTGCAATTATCATTGAGGAGAAACACACACAAGCCTTTCATTCATGACAGCATCTTGTTATAGAATGTAGTAAAAAAGTGGATACGAAGAACAAGCCAGTATGGGGGATAGGAAGTGAGGGCAGACTGAGAGAATGAAGAGATGTGGACAAAGATGTAGGAGTTAAATGTTTTTGTGTATAAATCCATTCTTGCGTGGCTTTTAATCTCAACAAATGAGACATATTTGGTCTGAATTTGGTTGAATAGGAATTACCATTAAATTGCTTATGAAAGCTTAAGAGCAATTAAGTCAAGTCATCATAGTTTATAGCAGAAGAATAGAAATGTCCAGTTTGTAATGTTACATTTGTTTTGTCACAGACCTAGATTGTTTGTGTGCAAACAGTGTAATCAGCAACTGTTTTGCCATTCTTATCATTACTCTTTCTTTCTCTCTCTCCCAGAGTGTGCCCAGTACTACTTCCTCCATTATGGTAAATGTGTGGATGATTGCCCCAATGGCTACTTTGCCAACGAGAAACAACAGGAGTGCGTCCGTTGCCATGCTGATTGCGCCTCGTGTGATGGACCGGGCTTAGATGACTGCAATGTGTGTCGCAACCCGAAAGCTGTCCGTTACAATGGAGAGTGTCTCCCTCAGTGTCCCACCAACACTTACTATGATAAATCAACCAATGAATGCAGAGGTAGGGAAGGTGGAATATTTATTTTGATCATGCTAAATAAAATAAGATAAACTAAAAAGTGTACTCCATCGTCAGAGGATTTATTAGTTGATTGTGTCTCATGGCTTTTCATTTTCAGATTGTGACAGGTCATGTCTGACCTGCTCAGGCCACGAGCCCTCATCCTGCCTCAGCTGTGACACCAACAAGCGTAAAGATGCCAGCGGACACTGTGTTTGGTTCAACCAGTGCTCTCTGCGCTCTTACATGGACCAGAATGGGGAGTGCCAACAGTGTCACACACTCTGCCATCGCTGTTCTGGGCCAGGCAAAGACCACTGCCTCAGCTGCAACGAGCCACACTTCCTACTGAGTAAGTGAGTTAGCGGAACATTATTTTAATACTCCATAATAAAGTAAAAGGAAATGTCTCCTTCCAAAATAGTAAATTTGTGTCTGTGTCCATCAGACAACACATGCATGCAGGAGTGTCCTGTGGGTTACTACGCCGAGGACGAGGACGAACGCGTGTGTGAGCGCTGCCACTTCAGCTGTAAGTCGTGTGCCGGTCGTCACAGTGTGCAGTGTGTCACCTGTAAACCTGGATTCTTCAAGCAGGGAATCAGCTGCGTGGAGTTCTGCTCAGAGAGGTTAGACGAACACGCAGGCACACAGGCAAGTCTCCTCGTCGTACAACATCGCGAACTAAACACCCTGTCTTCTTCTCAGTCACTTTGGCAACACCACCACCATGGTTTGCGAGCAATGTGACCCCTCCTGCAGCCAGTGTTGGGGGCGTGGTAACAGAAACTGTCTGAGCTGTCGGGAGAGCTACGTCTACCTGAGGCAGTGGGGACAGTGCCTGCAGAGCTGCCCCCCAAGCTACTACCAAGACAGGTGGTCCAAGACCTGTCACAAGTGTCACCCCACCTGCAAGACCTGCAGCGGTAAAGGAAGCCTGTCATGGCGAATTTCTGCCACGTGTTTTTAGGACTGTGTTTTTGTGAGAGTACACGTTATTGAGCATGGATTGTTGCACAAAAAAGCATTAGAATATCTTTCAGGAATTAACATAATTTTTACACTCGAAGTATTTATATTGGATTTTATCAGCCAGAAAAAATAAGTCATAAATGGCAATTTATGAACATTAAATCAAAACAACAGATTTATCACAAGTGAAGAGGCCCAGGATACTGATGCCAAATAATAAGAGGAATTGTCTTTCCCTAGCAGGGCACTTCTTCATTAGGTTTCCATTATAATAATTTCTATTGTAAATAAATAATACTCTATACATTTTTGGGAACACTGCACAAGGGTAAAGAGTAAACAAAAATAAATTAAAGGTATTTTTATTGGAGAGTACACTTGAGAGCTGATAGATAATAAGAAGAGAAAGAAAGAGGGAGGACATAGGCAGGTAAGACAGGTTGGACAACGTAGCAGTTACATATTCAGCTTCCTAAACCCCTGGGCTTCAAGAACACCCCAGAATAAAAATATTTCACATCACATCTTTAGATATATTCTCAAATAACCATGTGTGTCACAGTGCTATTATAATAAATGTATTATTTATCATCGGTTTTCCGCCCAGGCCACGTACTTCTGCTGTGCCATTACATGCTTTTCATTTGGAAATTCCAGTTCAGCCATGTGATGACATTTGACATGACATCTTTTTCTCTCCTTCCAGATGAGGGCGCTCTGGTCTGTCAGTCCTGTTATAATGGCTACACATTCATGAATGGCATCTGTGAATCCCAGTGTCTGCTGGGCTTCTATGCTGCTTCACAGGTGACAGACAGCTTCCTTTACAAACAGTGTTTTTGCTTATATTCAACTAACCTTTCTTATTGGCCTTATGGAAAAAAAAATGAATAAAATATTGAAGCTATAGCTGCAGTTTGGCAAATCTGCTCTCTAAGTCATGGAGCAGTGTTTGGAGATAGAATGTGACACTGAGTCTGCTGTGTGACAAATTCTTCTGCTGCTCCAGGGCTCTGAGTCTGACAGCGATGAGCCAAACTGCAAAGCGTGTGACCCGTCCTGCCTGGACTGCAGAGGTCCCACCACGTGGAACTGCACAGTGTGCCCCGCAGCCCAGACCCTGTCTGATGATGGACGCTGCTTGTTCTGCTGTGGAAATGAGACACGCCACAATGATAGACCAATACCCCGGGAGTGCTGTGACTGCAAGGCCTCACTAGGTAAACCGTAACCCACACTGGAACAGACTTCCCGCAAAACACACACGGCTCACTCATCAGAAACAAACCCAGTATACAGATTACTGTTGTCTAATGTAACCTAATGGTGTGCTCCTTCCCCTTCTTCTCAGATGAGTGCATCCTTAGTGTCAACTTTGTGATGAGGGAAACGGAGGATTTAGAGACTCAGGGCAAAACCGTCAAACTCTTTGTCACTGCCTGTGTTCTACTTATCCTCTCTGTGGCCGGAGGGGTCTTCCTCTTCCTCAGTGCTCGATCTAAATCACTTGCCATCGCACCCAAAACCAAAGCTGGAGGCTATAAGAAATTGGACACCAATGGAGGCGTTGCCTCACAAGCCACCGTTTCTGCATTTGGGGAGTACAGCGACCGAATCATTGAATGTGAGGATGATGAGGAAGACGACGATGACGACGATATTGTGTACATGGGACAAGATGGGACGGTTTATCGTAAATTCAAGTACGGACTCTTGGATGACGATGAGATTGAGCTAGAATACGATGATGAGAGCTACTCATACAGATAAAAAGAAAGCACAAAAGCCCCGACTTGAAACAAGTAGCTCTTCCTTACGTATCATTGCAGTTTATCACAACATGTTGTGAAGTTTGTTGTTAAATTCCTTTTTTTAAATGTGCATCTCATCAGATCAGCAGGTGGAGTTGGGTGAAGGAGGGTGACGAGCACACACTTCTGCTAGACCAAAATGTTTTTCACTGACATTATTAGGAATTGCACAATCTGGAAGACATTTTAGTCATTTTAACCATTTACCAATTAATGTTAACATTAATGGCTGCAACTGAGCCATTACAAATATGAGCCAAGAGAATAATCAAAGGCATTGTTATAACATTTTAAAACCTGATTATCATGGTCAAAATGTTCCAGTTAAACTCTCCTCTAGTCTATTTTAACATATTTAGCACATATCTAATATGTGGCTGTATTGGTGGCACTAATCACATTGTTTCATGTTGTAGCTAGATAATTTCTTCTCTTGTAAAGGGCTACTTTTCATCACGATAAATGACAAACCATCTCTAACCTGCTGTCGTGCCACAGTTTGGTTGACAATATGCAGCTACACCTGATGACTACTGTTAACTTTCTTTTAGTGTAAATGTGTGGCGGCAACAAAAAGGGACCGCTTATCCTGCTAAGGCTAAAGCTGGTCATTTTCTGACCAGGCTTGGACCAATTAATTAAGTTACTAGTGTAAAGTTAGTCCGTAAACCTGCAAAGGTCATCTAAATTCAGTTTCATTGTTAAATCATTGCAAATGTCAGCCGAGACGTCAGATACGGCTGCTGGGTCAAGTTGGATGTGGACTCATTTCTGGTCTAGTCTTTTGCCTCAATATCAATCATTTTGATTTACTGTTGGATTATAAAATAAAGAGTTTGATTTCTTTTTCAAGTCACAGGCCTTGGTGGAAGTTGTGAATGTATCGACAATCATATTCATTTTTTAGTTTGTTTACATTTTCTAGAATAAATCATTTCATTTGAAGAAGCTATTGTATGTTTACAACATAAAATGATAGTTATTGTCTGCTGATATTGCTTAGAGAAAAGACAATCTCACATAATACATTCATATTAGTCACTATTTATAACATAAAGGGGTCGACTTTATGTCAACAGAACTTAGATTTTTCAGAGACAAAACACCACAAAAAACACACCAAGACTACATTACATTATAATTAATTGCTAATTTTTGTCTGTATTATTAACAACCCATTTCCCTTTGTATTTGGATAGAATGTAGTGCACTACTTCTGTCTGGATAACCCCAAAGCACCTATTGTTCACTGTTGTTGTATTACTGTCAGTACTTGTAGTGTTATACTGTGTCTTTGTTTAATTTGTACACTTGACTGTGTATCGCACTGTAGGAGTCAAAGTAAAAACACTGAAGCAGTCTGATTTGTAACCTCTATGTGATCTGGCGTACTGTTTGGACCTTTTCAGGTTAGTTTACAGAGGGGAAACTCTTTTCTCAGGGGTTTCTTCTTGTTTAGGCCACAGTGCTGGCATCTGCAAGTCTGTGCGGGTCCAGATTTCTGCGCAGAAAGTTGCAGGAGAAGTGATTTTTCCAGGGCTTTTCCTCAAAAATCTTTTCTTTTAGCTTTACTCTAATCTTTTGATTTCATGGTTGTGCATCTGGTTTATGTTGCGGTCTTCCTGAGACAACGGGTCTCTGTCCCACTTACCTGAAAGTGTGAAGAGTAAATAATTAGGATATTTTTCTTTGTTTGGTTGAGGTGAAATATGCTGTGAATGATCTTTTTCATAATAAAGTTGGATTTTGATGTGTGTTGTTAGTATCCATTCTTGCTGAACACCTGTGATAATGAGTCTTGATTTTACTGCATCATAAGGGGTTATTATAAGATCACATTTAACATTGTTGCTGTCTATGCTGCATAAAAGGACAACGTACCAGCCTATTTAATAATTATTGTCACACAACTTAATGCCGAAAAACAGCTTTTAAGGTTGCAAGTTGTTCTAATTCCATAGTTGCGAAAGTACAGTTATGTAACATGTTAATGATATATAAAGCACACATAACATAAATATTAAGTTGGCCTTTGGTAATATAACCTTTATCCTGAGTTCCCAGCTGAACAGCTTGTGTCCAGTGTCTTATCTCATACTAGACTCAACAAACACACACAGTATTGGTTCAGCAACATCTCCACCTCCTTTACACACGATGGCTTTCCCTTCCAGAGCCATAACATGTACAACTAACGCTGCAGACTTTAGACACTTGCCAACGAATTACATACAATTACATACCCGGTGTGACTTTTTGTTAAACGTGTATTTTAATGTATACAGCATATTTTCATTTGATTTGCATGATCAGGTTCAGGAATCTGGTTAATTCTCAAAACCCACTTCCTTTCTGCTTGTGTTCATATGACATTTTCAGAGTGCATGTTGCTTAACTTTAACTCTGTAAAGAAGAAACGGGGGACAATGTCCCCTGTTGTAAGTTATTTCCTTTAATTCTTAATTACATCATATATTAGGAAATGATTGAAATATTAACTAAGTAATGTTTGTATATGTGCATATTCGCTGATGCTGATATGAGGACAATAACATTCAGGCAGGCATCAGCCAGTGATGTCAGAAAAAGATCCTTTCCTCCCTCTCTATAAAAGACTCCTTGGCTGCCAAAAAATGTAAAAAGGCTTGATCAAACTATTTATTTGATTAAATGATATATAACACAAGAATGAAAAGACAACATTAGTGTTGACCCTGATGCAGTAATCCTGGTCCCTGTATAAACTACTACAATGATAACAAATGAGCCTGAAAAAACATTTCACAATAATAGTGTGATGAAACCTTGCCTTGGGTTTAAAGAAGCAGCACATTACAATTCAGGTACAGTGAAATCTCTTTTGTACATTAAGTGCTTTAGAGGATGAATGTAATGGAACATATAGCATTCAACATGAAAGAAAAACTTCATAGTGCAGTGAATTTGTCAACATAATTACAGCGAAGTGCTGCTTCCAGTCTTCTATTCTTTCACTTTAGAAACTTTCACTCTATTTCCATCAGTAAAGAAACTAAACTGATTAAATGGAAACCTACAAAAGCTACCAGACTAAGAAGGTACCAGAAAAAACACCTACGCTCTTCATGGGAAATTATCCTAGCTGATGTTGCATAACAAATGTCCACATTCATAATTTGCAGTCATATCTTTCACTCTCTAAATAACACGTTGAGCTAAAATACAACAGACTCACATAGCTACTCATATTTAATTATTAACTTTATACGCTTGTAGTTCTTTGTGAAAGCTAAACAGGTGCAGGCGTGCGCACAGTTAAGAGCTACATCTGCAGGGTTTTGTCAATAGTTTTTGAATATATTAGTAAACCTTTGTAAATACACCATGACTTAAATGAAATAAGAAACTAATATGTATGGATAAATAGTAGTATGTGTATTGTAGGTTTTTCTGTTAAGTCTTCTGCATCAATATTTTACTATCTGAATCAAACGCACAGAAACTGGGGGAGTGTATTCTGAGCAGCAGGTGTGGTGCAGTCAAAAAACACAAGAACTCAACAGACATGCATAAGAACTTGCTTCTTCAGCCTTAATGTTCCTCAGATCGTCCCCCAGCCATCTACAATTCTCTATTGAGCCAACGGACTGATAATGGAAAGACCGTCCTTATAACATCCAACAAGTTTTTGTACACATTTCATAAAAAATCCCAAATTCAGTCTCTGGTCTGATTTTATATGTTCATTCAATTTTAGCGCAGTGACAAACAGGAGACGAGTTGTGTCACAAAAGATAAGGCGAAAGGATGAGGAAAATTTAACTTAAATTTTTTTTTTTTTTTTAAAGAGAGCCAGGATAGTTTAATACCAGTAAGTTTACATAATTTAATCTCGTCTTCACACAGCCGTGCATTTAGCCACATTATTGCATAAAGTCATCTAACAGTGCGACCAGTGTTGTTATAGATAATAATGCCCAGACTTGTCGAACCGTCTGACACAGAGACAAATTGAAACTGAAAAGGACTCATTGAATGTTTTCGACTATGGCTGGATAATGTTCACAGAGTTGAGGTTATGGTCTATTTGTGTCATACATTATATACAGATTGTTACAAAACTGTATTTTGTGGTCACCCTCATCCCCAATTGTGTATTCTTTTAGGTACCTTCTCAAATTAAAGATTCCAAATATCCTGCAAGATGAGAGACCCAAGAGCTTCATGCACAGTTGTGCTGTTAGATGAGGCAATCTGGTGTGAATATGTACAAATAAACAGCGTCTATGAAGTGATTGGCTGTCTGCAACATTCCCATACAGGAAGTTAAAACAGCTCTTTAAAGACAGACAGATCGACCAAGTAAAAGAAGACAGTCCGGGGGGGGGGGGGGGGGGGGGGGGGGGGGGGGGGGGGGGGGGGGGG